>JASGAT010394107.1:0-23734 GCA_030220025.1 Chelon auratus | reverse complement strand
AACAGCATTGTGCTTGTGTTGTGTTCTTCTTATTGCTTCCGAAAGCATATCTCCCTATTGGTTGGATCATCTCCCCCCGGGTAGTGCAGTATGTGTTAATAAGAAACAGTTAACAAGTTTGTCACCTCAGTTAAAATGTTCAACATTGCTGTGTGTACACAAAAATAAAAGCTAACACAGAATAAAAATCAAAATCATAACAGTTAGTTCCTACCTCTGTAGGACACCCCAGGGGTTGAGGAAGCCTGCTGCCTGATTTAAGGAGCTCAATGAGGTGATAGACAATTAACTGCCCCTCCTTGTCATTCCCCATCATGGACATAAAAACCTGAGAAGAGAAGAAGAAAACATATGAGTCAAACAGATACAATTGAGAAAATGGCATCTCTAGAGAAAGCAGGAAAATGCTTCCAGATAAAATGATTTTTAAATCTAAACTACTACTTTTATTGGGATAATTACTACCACCGTTGCCTTGTTCTGTGGGTTTCTACTTTCTGTAAAGCGTCTAGATCCAATTGTGATCGTTATTGACGCTGCATAAAAAAAGTGAATTGCACTGAATTGAAAAACAAATTCAAACGTGCAGCAAACTAAGCAGAGAAATGTTGTTACTGTGATCATGGTTAACAAGTTGACTATTGTGTGATGAACGTCAAGTTGAAACCGACAGATGACGCCACTAATAAAAACACAGTAGAAAGTAATGTTTTGCAACAATAAAATCTATATTTGTGACCTGAATACATACAGTGAAAACAGACAGCTCATGCGCTACGTACTATGTGCTGCAGATATGTGTGGCCTTTATAAATCAGAACCATCAATGTAATAGAACTACACAACATGTTGTAGGATGGAATAGTGTGGTTGGGTTTTAAAAAAAATAAATAAAAATGCAGTCTTTTCCGTGTACTGCAGTGACAATGAAATTCACTAGCAAATTGTTGATTTGCAGTACCCTTGTTGTGGAGTTAAGTTGTTATTTGACAGTTGTCGCAGAGAGTTGGACCATTACTTTTCAGATGAGTATGCATTGCAGTAGAACCTTTGTTGTATATATTTCAGGACTGACTTAAATATTTTGCATGTCATAGTAGTATGGACTCCATCTTTGGCGAAGTATTTCCACACACTTGATGAACCGCTGCTAGTTTGTTGCAACAAACCACTGGGCTCCTAACCTGTCTTATCAGAGAGGTCAATGTTGTTATTGTCACGTGTCTGGCGACTAGTCGAGATTATACTTAAAGCGTCAAAGGACAGCAGCGAAGTCGACAAACCGACTAGTCTGAACAACCCCTAGTGCACACTGAGGTATGATGGTTCAGATAAATGGGTGCAAAATGGTCTTATCCTCTGAAGCAGTCCAGTAATCACCTAACTGTTGTCAGGGTTTAAATTTCACTTTGTTCTTTTTAAAGAACAGGAACCACTGAATGAGGGTTCAAGCCAGGAAAGATGTTTTAGGTCTGGTTACAGTATGATGTTGCCCTTTACCACAGACATGCAGTACATATCAAGCTTAGAAGCAATTTTTGGGGTGAGTTAGTGGCACTATGGAGTTGTTGCATTTACAGGCAGCAATGCCAAACAAAGACAGAAGGAAAGAAGAAATGAATTATCGCTAATAAATATGGATGCAAACAAAGCAGGTTCAAAGTTGTGAAAAAAAAGAAGACCTGCATTCAAGATGCACACAAGTCATTGGTGAGTAACTGTAAATGAACAGTTCTTTAAAAAAAATGTTATGAATTCTTTAGAAATGTAATCAAAATGTAATGCAGTTAAAGAGTGAAGTCACTTTGTGTTGGTGTGTTTGTCCACTTACTGCAGGAGGGCTGCAGTTCTTGTCACTGTGGGTGAAGAGCTCATAGAGGACCACTCCAAAGCTCCAGACATCTGACGCCACAGAGAACTTGCTCTCAGTCAACGACTCAGGGGCATACCTACAAAATACCACACCATGTGACTGACCGTTCCACTGCTGTTTGTCTAAACTGCTTGTGAATTTGCAAGACAACCTCAACACTAGGACAGGTATCAAACATTGAATTCTAAACCAATATCAGAGCAAAAATATATAAATTATAATAAAAAACAACTAAATATTTTTTTAACAGAGGACTGACTAACAAGCAAAAGCACTTTACCTATTGTTCTTCTTTCTAGCTCTGCATTTTTATTCTGGGATTCTACTAGAACAGCTTTGCAGTAGATTAACAGTAAACATTTATCTTATATTGGTCCTTATGCAGTCTAGAACACCACTTTATTGTGATTAACAGGCTTAGCAGAAGCCTTTCCTCGTGAGTACCATCTTCTTGTGTAAACCTTCAAGTAACACTAATTAAACATTCTTGACTGGAAACAGCAACATAACAGATCTATCCAGACACTGGTAAATACGACTCATTAAGAGAACATAAGGGTGAGTATATAAGCGCTGGTGAACATTAAATGCTAAATAGTTCTTGCATAGACACTTTTGTACATACATTTATCAAGAAGACTGTAGTTAGTCTTTGTGTGAGTCCTGTGACTCTAGCATATGACTGTATATAGAAATCTATGATGAGATAACATCAGCTCATCTCAAAAGTACAAATAAATGTTGTGTTCAGAGCAGTCAGAAGCCTGGACTTTGTATACATATGTACAGTATTCCCTCGTCTATCGTGGGGGTTACATTCCAGACTCCCCCCGCGAAAAGAGAACCTGTGAAGTAGCGACCACATATATTATTTATACTGTTTTATATGTATTGATTTTATTAATTATACTGTTGTATAAGTATTTTAAACCTTTATGAACCCTTCCCACACTCTTATTAACCACTTCCATACTCTTACAAACACTTTCTACACTCTTGAACATACTGTGGCGTCCGACTGGACGTTAAAGGATGACGAGGAGTTGGTCGCAAACCTTTGTTTTGTTACGTGAACCGTAATAGTTACCGTCAGCCGTAACTTCGCCAAAACAACAACAATGACAGTTAACTTTGTTAACTCCGTTCTTCCTCTGCTCCTCACTCATACCCCAAAAACACCCACGCAGGACTCTCTCTTCCTCACCTCACCCCGCCCCCTCGTTTTCTCATCCAACCACATACCTGTCCGTACCGTACACATTCACAGACAGTCAGAAATCACAGAACTGAAACATTATAACAAGAAAATTACTGCAGGGTCGCTACACTATGTCCGTAATAATATTAACAACAAAAAAAATATATGCAATAATTTTAACAACAAGGGAGACATCGTAGGGCTTTAAAATAAGTAACTGCAACACTGTTACCGAAAGTTCACACAATACACAGAAACACTACGCACAGCAAGATCACGAGGTGCAACGCTTGGTGTATGCGCAGGATGATACAATGTTATTGCCCGTATTTTCCCGCGACATAGCGAAATTTCCGCGATATAAAGTTAGATATGTGTGAATAATAAACCCGCAAAGTATGTAGGCCGCGAAAAGTGAACCGCGAACTGGCGAGGGAACACTGTACATTTGTCTCATTATCTGAAACCAACAGTATATAATAGCACGACTGACCAGAATATGGGGCTCTCTCCCGGCTCTTTGACCATGTAGTACTCTTTGTCCTGAGGTAGAACCTTGGTGAGGCCGAAATCCCCGATCTTCACTCTCAGCTCACTCTCCACAAGGATATTTCGTGTTGCTAGGTCTCTGTGGATGTACCGCTTACTTGACAGGTACTCCATACCCTGTGCAAACACAGAGGAAAAAAACAAAAATATCTGTCACTAGCTCGGGTGGTCGACAGCTCCAGAAAAGCATATAATAAACTTGGCAGGCTGCAATACCTTGCAGATCTGAGAGGTGTAATGCACAAGCTTCTTGTGGTCGATCCTCTCCTTGTTTTTCATCAGGTAATCTCGCAGACTTCCAAAGGGAAGATATTCCATGATGAGACGGAGATTTCGCCGACCTGAAGGGAGCAAAAAAGGAACTAAATGCCCACCTGCACATGGCAGCCTTAGAAGTTTTGGCCTCCTTAAGGGATACCTGAATACCAGAATGATCTTGGCTTTGTTTATAGTTAACTGTGGATAGATGAAATGAAACCAAATTTGGTGATGTCCGTTAACACTAAATAATAACGGCATACAATGGTCACCTGTAGAAGGATGTCTCAGAGTACCTGGATATGTTTTATATAATTGTATATTCCTACCAAACTAAATTTAGTTTAACTTGGTATGCTGATATTAAATCAGAGTGGTACAGCGTGGTGAAAAACTGCTGGAAATATATCTACAAACAGGCATGCAGACTGATCAAAGCATTGTTTTAGTGACTGGATGGGACTGAGCCAAGTCCAGTGGTGTGTTTTGTAGCATTTATGTTTTGCATCTACTGTAAACCAAAACATTACAGAACATGACTAAACTTGTCTGCAGGTGTGGAAATACTTTACAGAACTGAGATGGATTTCTGTTGTGTAGTTTTATAATGCATGTCTCAGCAGAACTGTTAAATTATTCTTAAATTGGCTTGAAGGCTTTTTTTTTTTAATGTATTATTGTACTTCATTCAGCTGACAGTGCTCACGTGATCTAGGAGAATACCAGGAAGATAAGGGGTAAGAACAATTGAAAAAGACATTTTGATGTACAAAGCAGACTTCTTTTGTTAGTTGTAGGTAGTTAACCAATGAAAATTGAAACTCGGGTAGTGTGCTTGGTTGCAAAAGATGCAGTTGCTAAAAGAAAACGAATGACATGGTAATGGGAAGTACCTGCACTGTAACTAACACCCTTGTACTTGACAATGTTCTCATGCTGGAGAGACTTTAGGATCTCAATCTCCCGTTCAAAGTCTCGTATGTGCTCTGCAGTGCTGTGCTGGAGTTTCTTCACAGCCACAACCTCTCCTGTGTTGTCCTGAAGTGGGTCATATCGACACATCTCCACACTGCCAAAGTTTCCCTTAAAGAGAAGTTCCGCCATTTTACATCATAGTTTGACATTATATCTTAATGAATCACTTCCTTGCAAACAAAAAACAGTGAGATGCAGACTAGCGTGAGGTTCTGAAGGACACTGATATGTTAGCATCTAAATTAATAAATAAATCTAGATATGAATCCACAAAGTAACCTCAGATGAAAGCATCTAAAATGAAGTTTTTATCAATATGGTGTTTCCACCATATTGATAAAAACTTCATTTTCCACACTTCTTCATACCTTGCCCAGCTGTTGTAAGAATATGAGGTGTCTCTCTTCAAACTGAGCTGGCTCCTGACTCTCAAAACCCCCAGTTGTCCAGCCACAGCCCGCTGTCCTGTTTGGCAGGATGTCACTGTCCATGATCAACTCATAGTCTGTGAACACAAACAGAAATGATGGCATCTCTGAAATTATGTAAATCTAAATCTACCAAGGTGACTGAACATCTCCTGAAAGAGTGACAGTTACTTTGTTTCAACATTTTAAGACATGAAAAAATGGATCCTTAAGTCTCTTCAGCACTGTGGACTCTAGTCCCTGAACTAAGCTAATATTGTGTTAAGCACAAATAAAAGGAATTGATAACCTCCAGAAGGAAAATATTCTCTAACCACCACATTCCCAGAACCAGCTGATACCGCCCTTTAAAACAGAAGCCAGTGGCATATTTCTGAAAATACCAAGTATACTCAAGACAGGATTTGACTGACAACATTTAAGATTCCACACCAGTGTGACCCAGATTCCTGATCCTGCTGAGATACCATTAAGGCTGATTTGTCTGGTGAGGGGTAGACACCAACCTGGTGTGAAGAGGCTGTGGAGGTCACGGATAACTGCGCGAAATGTCGGCCTGAATGTGGGCTCATAGTCCATGCAGCTGGTAATCAGATTGGCCAGCTCGGTCCACTTTGGTGCAGGAAGCTGGTGGTGATCCTCGTAGAACAGCATTTTCTGGGACACAAAATTGAGGTTAAATGTATGTATGAGGGTATAAAAAAAAAAAACCTTGCATCTACAACAACCTACTGTTGATGCCAGGTATCAGGTGAGTTTCCAAGTAGGGCAAATTTCTTAATACTGACATTGTAGAAAAAATATGCCTATATGCGCACACATGTTTCTTCATGTGAGCAGAAGGATAGTGTTAGTGATACCTGGAGTATATACAACTGACTTGTAATGCAATGATGAAGTACACCAAGCTATATCAACAATTATTTCTGAATGATGAACTGTGAGATACTAAGTGGCTCCCTTCTGCAGCACACCTATACCTCTCATAACACGATACAGACTGCAGTGACACCATCCTAAATTATGTACACCAATCAGACATAACATTATGACTACCTTCCTAATATTGTGTAGGTATCCCTCCATGGGTTGAAGGGAGGGGCCTCTGTGGATCATCCCACAGATACTTGATCAGTTTGGGATCTAGTGAATTTGGAGGCCAGGTCAACACCTTGTGCTGTTCTTTGTGTTTTGTGAGTTGTTCCTAAAATGTTTTTGTGTGTGTGTCTGTGTCAGGCTGCATCCTGCTGGGGATGGCTGCTGCCATCAAGGAGTGTCATTGCTATGGGGTGGGGGTACCTTTGAGTTGTCCAGCGTGGCTAAAGCTTTTTCCCCACCACTGCAGATTTCCCACAGTGTGGTGCCAAAGCTCCACTTGTCTGCAGCCAGGCTCAGTTTGGCAACATCCTCGATACATTCAGGGGCCACCCAAGGGATCCTCTCAATCAGGACTGATCACAAACAAAAAACATTTTACCCACACCGATAGTAAATCCTTCATTTTCAGTTAATTTACTAGTTGATTGTACAACTAGTTAAATCAGTCTAATTTATGCTGATTGAATTCAGCCCTACGCTATATCTCACACAATTTTACAGCTAACCATGCAAAATATTTTACGCTTTTATAAGGAAAGAGGGCACATGAGTGTTCTTGTCATTTTACTTGTGCTTTTGCACAACACAAAGGAGTAAAAGCACACTATCTCACTGCAATTTCAAGAATGTTAAACAGCTACGTACTGCCCTCTGCTGTTTAAAGAGGGTTAATGCTATTTACCTGAGCATATACAGTACAGAAACTCACTTTCTTTGGGCAGGACAGTGATGCTGATGCCAGGGTCACTTAGTTTGATGAAGGGAGGGTTCCCAGCCTTCCAGTCCTCCTCTCTGATCAAAAGAACATTTTTTGCACACACATTTCCATGGACAAGATGCTTCTCTTCCTGCAGGAAACGAAAAACATACTGTATAATCTCTTACCAACATCAAAACAATCAATCACTACTCTCAAGTCTACAACTTTAAGTCTGTTTAATTATTTTGAACCAGCTTTTAAGTATACAGCTTGTCAATACAATCTGACAGAACATGGATAGGTACCAGGAAGTTCATGGCCCAGGCCAGCTGCTTTGCCACTTCAAGCTTCCACAGAATGTTTATGGAGTTCTTGTTCTTCTTCAAGTAGATGTCCAGGGAGCCAAATTTCACATACTCCTGCACCATGATGTCTGGAGAAAAAAAAAAAAAAATTAAAAAAAATAAATAAATCACACTTGATATTAAAAATCATTTAACAATTTTGAAAACATAAATTATCTCATACTCATATAATGCAAAGGAGTTAAAATCAGATGCAAATCGGAAAATTCAAGGTCTAGTTCAGAATCTGGAAAAAACATTCACTCTTTAAAACAATGGTACAGAGATCCTATTTAGATCATCTATCAATGTATGCATATTTATTTTAGTAAAATGAAAGCCAAGAAAAGCAAAAAGAATAAAATGTTGTGGATAACTTAGGTAATTATCTATAAAATTGCCTAATGCTGGCCTAGAGTAGCATCTCGCAATGGATTTCTCACAGTAAAATAAACATGGGAATGTTTACCACCGTTTTCTCAACCTCAACTTGAGATAAACAGGAAAACGGCTATGTTGTGTTACATGTTATATATCTCCACTGAGTTCTGATAATTCAAACAGAATGCAGCAAAAGCATGTGCAGTGCAGTGTCCAGAGTGTACTGTGCATTAACAGAAGTCTTCTGAGGTCAAGAGAGAGCGATGCAGGTCAAAGGGTTTCTGGGGCGGGGTATTGTAATCCTCCTAAGAATGTCCCACCGTGCTCATGCTGTGATCGCTGCTTTGAGCCTCTGGCTGACAGAGGCTGGTCAAGATTACAGTGAAGCATGGTGCAGCATTGACATCATTAAGCCATAATGCCATGCTGTCTGTATGTCGCTCGAAAACAGACTTACTCTCTTCTCCGCAGACACAAACGCCATAGTTCAGGATCAGGTGTTTATGGGACAACTGGCTCATCATGCTGGCAGCTTCAAAGAAAGACTGTAGAACAAGACAAAAAAACGTTTTAATTGGACAAAAAAGTGTTTATTATAATTGAATTATATCAAATAAACGTAGACACTGCAAAAGATGCTTTAGCCACTGCTTTTGCAGTGGTAGTCTTTAGTTTGTTTCATTTCACCCATCAACAAAATACAGTATGCACTTACTACAGATGTGTCCAAACATTTGTATGCAACTGCCAATGTCCATGTAAACAGGAATTCTTTTTGCATAGTTTTAGTGACACATACCTCTGAGTAATTCCTGTGGGACTGATCCAGGACTTTCATAACAACTTCTGTTTGATGCAGTCCATAGTCTCCGAGCTCCTTCCGGACCCCTTTGAAGATCTTTGTAAATGTCCCTTGACCAAGACTCTCCATCTGATGGGAAGATCATTATTGCATAAACTTTACCTTCATGATTGTTCTAATGTTTGGTTGATGTTAAAACAGCGTCAGAAAGGAGATGATTCAATTGGATGATCATTTTGGAGGATGTAGTTTGAGATGCAGTTAAACTGGAATAAATGTTATTTAGCCAAGCCCAGTGCTTTATGTAATATTAAAACAAAACACACTTTTCAGTAGTGTACATAACCTACAAACTGGCCACTGAGTGTAGATCTTATAACTGTAACACAATAAGGCTGAATCGATTACACATACAGAATGACTGGCTGTATGAGGAAGTACAAGACATAGCTCTGAAAATGCAAACTAAGCTTACAAATTCCAGATCCTCTTTCCTGATCTTGTGAAACACCATTTGACTAATGTTGTGTCGATGTAGTGACGGGGAGAGAGGCACTTCTGAGCCTTTGTTGCTCCTACACACTAGAAGGCAGGACTTTTCTGTTGGTGGAAAGAGAAAAAAAAAAGTTTACTTTGAACAAACTTGCTTCATTATATATCAGTCACAATCTATATTTCTGTATCAATTCCTGTGAAACAGAGACATGTGATTCATCTTTGCCGTTTCTGTCCCAATTCACACACACAACATAATGTCCAGAGTGGCAGAAGTGCTGAGAAACATCCATGCTGGTGCTGACAGAGCACTATGAAGGACAACATGGAGAACATTTTGATGAGAAGCATCTGTACAGCAAAGCTGAAAAGGACCTACCAGAACAAGACAATTTAAAGTATAGCTACTACCGCAACCCAAGCAGATAGGCAGGTGATGTGTGGGCACACCAATCCAATCACTTGCAAAACACAATGCACAGACTATCCTAATGATCTGATTTAAGAAACAAATTGGATTTGCCTGCAGTCTGAACACAGCCTTAGTGATTGGCTAAAGTGTAAACAGAAAATAAGCATCAAGTTGAAATATACAATATTTAACTTGTACAGGTAAGCGGATATCTTCTTTAGAGAGTCTGAAATATCTCTGTAATGACAGAGTACCAACTCACTTCTGAAATAAAACTTTAACAAGCTTTTAAGATCTCAACAAATAAGCATTACCTAATTGTGAGACTATAGAATGCAAGTTACAGATAGGCAATGTATTTTCAATGTATTTTGCCAGGTCTTTTTTTGAATTTGTTTGAAATCTTAATGACAGGAAAATGGAAAACTGACCAAAACTCATGTTAACTAAGACTAAACATAGACTAGTTGAAGTCAACAGGTCAGATAAGCAAGAGCCAGAAACAAGGCTAACACACAACTCAGTGGTGACTGAGGCCTGGTGTCAGCTCAGCTGTGATTGACAGTATGTTACTCTCTTGTAAAAAGTATATGAAAAGACCACAAAAGCCCAGAAACAATGATGTAACGGTAACTTGCCAATAGCACGCTGCTAAGTAAGCATGGTTAGTTGGGTAAGTGGATGTAATACACTAACAAACTCAACAAGCTACTATGAAATGAGACGTGTTCCCTTACTGACATCCACAGACACCACACCAGCCTGATCCTAACAACTCAATTACCTTGCTTGTGAATCCCAACACACACACACTAGTTAATGCATACACAAATAAGCATCTTCTTATAATCCATATTCCAGTCATCATTTGTGCCATTCAGACTTACCAGCACAAAATGTTTTTGAAATTCTCTTCCTATTAAGTTTTTGGTGAAGTTCACCATTAGTGTAGCTGAGCACAAACAGGCTGTGCTAATGTCGACACTAAGCTTGCGTAACCCTAACCTTGAAATCCTGGTTGTGTTAGTTTTACCTTTGGATTTAGGAGGACAGCACTTGCTGAATTGAAAAATGATGCTGTCTGAGCGCACAGTTTCCTTTTGGTAGCAGCTGAGCAGTTCCTGCAGGCTGCTGAAGTTTCTTTTGGTTCCACTGAGGTTGAACTCTCCGTTGGCAGACCTGGTTATCTGGCAATGCTTGTATTCTACAGAATCATACACCTAGCAGACAGAGAAGGGAGCTCCGTAAATGGAAGCACATACACCAATCAGGCATAATATTATGGCCACCCTCCTAATATTATGTAGGTCTTCCCTGTGACTCAAGACTCCATCAGAGAATGTGGGGGCCTTTGAGTCCTGTGGGTTGAGGGGAGGGGCCTCTGTGGATCATCCCACAGATACTTGGAATGTGGAGGTCATGTCAACACTGCACATCTTCACGAATGCCAGGTCCAAAAGTTTCCCAGCAGAACATTGTATTGCCACAAGATGGTCAATGTTATTTACTTCTCCTGTCAGTGGTTTTAATGTCATTGCCAATCAATGTATATGCTGGGTATCAGTGATCGTTAGTGAAACAGTCTAAGTCTATTTGTTGTGACATTTAAATTCAGCAATTAATTAAACAGAGAACAACTCTTTGAAATTCTTAAAATAATTCATAAATATACATGTAGGCTTTTGTAATGGGTTGCCAGCGAGCCCACTTTAAAGGGTTATGGTTATCAGACACTAACAGAGCACAACATTTTTGTTTAAATTTTTGTTGCTACAACAGAAAGGTACAATAATGAAAATGATTTCGATGTTGGGATTTCCATTTAGTGATGATCTACCACAGCTGAATGACACCTACCTCAACAGGGAAAGTCAGAAAAAATTTGTTGAAGTCTTTAGGGCTACATCTCAATATGTACAACCCCAGCTTGTTTCCACACTTCTGAAGCCAGTTGACAGCAAACTCCATTCTGAAACAAACATTACAACGAGCAGTGGAGTCAAGGAAAATGCAGAGTGACATGACAGGATAGGATTTACATACCAACCACCAGTCTGGAAATTCTGGCTTAACAGACAACAACAACAACTACTACTACTATTACTACTGAACATTTGAACTATGGGACCCAAATGGAAAGAAGGTGTAATGGTTATTTGTCAGTTATTGAAAGTTTTAGTGAGTCCACAAATGGAATCAGGAATCATTTAAATCAGGGCAAAATGTATTCCTCAGCAAAGCAAATTGAATATCTGTTCTACAACAGGAAAAAATGCTAAACTTAAAATGAATTCAATTCCACTGTTGAAGTACATGGACAATTATAAAAATGCCTAATTTCAACAACATTTTATTATAATTTGCTACTTCGTTTGAACTGAACAGCTGTGTAAAACAGTAAAGCAGTATTATTGCACAGCTTCAGAGTCAAAATCTTGTCAGTTAAGCATCCAAATAAGCTGAAGTTTAACTAAACAATTCCTTTTTAAACCGAAGCTTCAGCATCACCGGTGCTCCATGCTGTTATCAATCGACTACACCCTTGGACTGCACCTCCATAGTATCAATCTTTAAAATGTACAAATCAGATGTATTCATTGTTGAGAGCAAAACTTTCAGGTGCACCTATGACAATACCACCTCTGCCAAATCCCTCATTCTTTCAACTAACTGTAAAGCAAATACACTTGTAATCATAGCATGACCCAAACTCAAAAGAAATTATATCCAAAGATCCAGACTTCATTGAATTTTTAATTGTTTCATCTCACACACACGGAACTTCCACCAGCTGCTTTAAACCGTCACCATAACGTGAGTCATATACTTGCAAGGCCAGAAGACTAGAGAAAACCAGGACAACTGTGGCTACACAGATGCTTCTCCATTTCTCTCCCTCTCCCTTTCCCTCCCCCCGTCTGTTTGCTAAAACTTCCTCCTACTTGCTGGAAGCCATTGCTGGAGTGTTACTCTTCAGATTACAACAAATGTCAAACAGAGATAAAAATTACTTAGTCTGCCCAGAAGATCCTTGGCTGTAACCTACCACTCTCAATAAAACATTTACTTCCAGGATTGGTTACCACAAGAAGAAATTTATGAGAAGAGAAGAATCAAACCACATATACAACTTTTTTCAGAGACAAAGGTTATTGTTCACTTACGAAATGGGTCCATGACAATGAGAAGATATGGCCTCAACAAGCCTCGGAGGAGCCACTTCTTTACAAAGGTAGTGATGTGCATCTGTGGTCAGTCGATAGTAGCCATCAATGAGGGACACAAAAGAGAGGGCTTGAGACAGACAGGGGAACTCCAGCTCCTGGATGTGTTTAAAAAAAATAAAAATAAAACACAGAACACAAGATCATGATTTTTTTAGACAAGATTTTACAAACCAAACAAACTGCATATTCCTCTATGGGAAAGCTGTGTTTGCTGTGGTTCAATTCAATTTTCAATTCAATTTTATTTATATAGCGTCAATAACAATACAAATCGTCTCAAGACGCTTTACAAAAACCCGGCCTGAAACCCCCAGAGCAAGCCTGAAGGCAACGGTGGCAAGGAAAAACTCCCTTTTAACAGGAGGTGGGAGGACAGACAGAGTTTATCGGTGAAATTACCAGATTCTTGCCATCTTGCTTGTTGATGGTGACCACCCGGCTCTCTGCAGTGCCCTCTTTGCTGGCCTGCTTGATGCTAATGTCAGTGACATCAGGGAAGTCACATAAGTTCTGCAGCTCCTGGCCAAACACCATAACAAAATAAATCATTTTTATTACAAAACAATGTCACTTAATTTTTTTTTTTTTCCAGATATAGGCTGATATAGACTCAGAGCAACAGACCACTTTTACCACAATATATTTTGCATTGGGCGATACAGTCATTAATAATAAGTAATTTGGCAGAAATAATTTATTTTTGAAAAATTGTACATGCTTTGGGACATAATTTATATGACATCTTTATCCCTTTTTGGTGTTACATAGATCCACTTTACATCAGCAAACACAAAGCCAAAGGATCCATAGGTATACGCTAGTTAACTCTGACTAGCTGATTGTGTAGGCTTGGTTTTGACAGTGGCGGAAAAGAAAACCAGAGGTTTTTTTCCATCTGTACGGTCACTCACACTCCAGGACCATTAGCGTTACTTGAAAAAGTTAACATTAATCAACGGAACCAGATTGTCCGACCTGTACACAGTAATACAATGGATGGGGGATCTGACAGGATTACCTACTGTGCAACGGTTGGATTTTTAAACTTCTTAGAGAAACCAAGCATTGGCACTAAAGAGAAAATGGGGACATTTAAACCTTTAGATACCTATAATTATGAACAAGACTTAATTTAAAAAGCTTTAACTGATGAGTTTTTTCAGGCTTGGGTTATTGTGAACAGAACCAATGGCTATGTCTTGACAGTTAATTCCACTTGCATGGCTGAGTAAGTAACCTACATCTGGTATCTCCTCGGTCTAATCCTTTCGTTTTATTGTGTTTAGCCACAGGTTTCTCCAATCTTTTAGACTTGGCGTGGCAGCTGGCATACAATAAAATTTCAGTTTGGCGCTATTAACCTTACTCCTCTGATTCTGGCACCCCGCATCACAGCCAGATGTCATTTTGATAAGGGTAGCCTCCTATTCTGCTCTGTGGTTTCTGCCTCCAGCTAACCGCTACAATGTATTCGTAACATAGCCCATGAAAGGCTCCATTAGCTTCTCCCAATGATTGGAACATTCAGACTGCTTGTGTGGCAGAAATTTAATGACAGCTTTGATGGTACCAACCTGTTCAGAATCCTTCAGTTTTTCTCGACACCACTGTATGCCAGTGTCCGCCGCCACCAGGATGACAAGCTGTCCACTAGACGGGTCCTTGACCTGAAAAGTCTCTGTATAGAATGCCTTCTCCAGGGACTCAATGCTGATGAGGTACTTAAGCTTGAGATCCCGGGCTGTGGTCCGACACTGACTGAACTGCTGGATGAAGCGCTTGAAGCGAAAGCGGATTCGCTTACGTGTCAAGAAATTGCAGTCCTGGATCTGAGCTCTCATGTCCTTTGGCAGAAAGGACTTATAGCTAGAAGAGATTGAGCAGATTTTTGCATGAGCAAGTCCATGTATGTCATTTATAAAACGAGAAACCATGCACAGATTATGAGGTTGAACATAAACACTGCTCATGTGCACATCTTTAGTGAAAGCAATTACAAAATTCAACAAAGAAACGTTTGTTTTAAAAATTGTGATAGTAGTACGAAGAATCAAAAACAGTGTGGAAAAGGCCCTTGTGCTGAAGACTTTGTTTAATCAGATATTTCACCATTATCTCACTTCAGAGAACCTTACCTTATAGTGTGGTAGATGTCCAGAGGTGACATCTGCCTCTCCTTGGCTGTTCTCGTCATGTCGAGTACAGCCATACCAAGGCACTCTTCCTGAGTCTCATGGGAGTTGGGGATCTTCACCAAGCCATTCACAAAGTCATTCCTCCACTGCACGCAAAGAATAACACAAGTGTTGTTACTAGTACAGATTCTCTCCACTGACCACACTTAATGCCTACAGGTTGGAAAAGATCTGTGCACTGTTGGCCTTTATATTTATGTCTCTACAACCTCCTAATATATTGCAGTATAACATGTTTCTCTATACTGTGTGTGCATGAATCTTTCAGACTGGGTATTGCTACCGATTTCCTGTATCGAAATTATTCTGATTCATAAGCTCCTGATTTCAACATGATTCATTGAGAGCTAGTTCAGTTACAAAACTGTTTTTGCCTAGTTATGAAAGAGATTTTCACAAAACTAATGTTGGAAGTTGTATAAAAATGAACCTCTGAGCAGGTGGAATTATTAAAAATGTTACCATATGGCTTTGCTTTAGTCCAGCTCTTCTCTGTCATCATACTTTTAAAATCCAAAACATTGCCACGCATCATCTCTGAGACCTGACGTTGCTCTTTGAGTTGTAGCTTCTGTCATGTTTTGGATTTTTCTCACACATAAACTAATCTTGATGCAAGACAGCAGGAAGTTTTCCAACAAGAGGATGTAGGAAATGGCATATATTGGGATGTAAAAAATCATTAAGGGACTTTATTGATGAATAGCAGATCTTTCTTTTTAAAGATAAATCTCAATGGGAATTTTTTTAAAACCCTGCCCTGATCTTAATATATTATTCACGTTTTTGCAAAAACTGTTATGTTAACCTAGTATGGACCAAACAACAAAGCACACCGAGATATAGCTTGCTATGATGTTAATTCAAAGCAGGGTGTCAACAGTATTATATGACGTCTGAACCGTGATGGATTCAAAACCAATTCAAATTTATTTATTAAACAGCTTATGACCTCTTAATGTTCCTGTCCTTCTTGATTCATTTATCCTTCATTATTTAGGACAAACATACATATACAACATCTAATGTGTCCTCTTCTCAAGTGCTTCTCAACCACAAGAGAGGAGATAAATAACTTGAAGAAGTTAGTTAGAGCAGGAGTTGTCTGCAGTAACTGCAACAAACCTTGATTTTGTTTACCCCGGGAGGTCCTTGTAGCACTGATGATGCAGGATGCCTGTTTACCACAACTGACAAATGAATGAGCGTCCTGTCGGTCAGTGTGACATCGTATTCGGAATATTTGTTTTGACTGTAACAAGTTACCAACAGAGCAGAACTACAAGGTAAGATTTGATTTTTGTCTTGGTTTGGCATAGGCCTGGATCATGAGTTCAAGCACAGCTGTAGAGAGTGGTGTACAGCACAGATTCTCAAGAAATGTCTGTCTCAAAAGAAAGAAAAAGAAAACAGACAGCAAAAAGAAACTTTATAAAGAAGAATACGTCATGTTGGGATTCATACCATGAAACACATGCGGCGGCATCTGAGCACCAGGCATCAATCGCCAGTGGCCAAGACTGCTGACTTTTTCACGTGAAAATTGTCCGAGTTCATGGGGGCGCAAAATCACATGCGTGCCGCAAGTCAGACTTGAGCAACTTCCCTTCAAGCTTTTTATCAGGTAGCTTTGCTTGTCACCAAAGCTAAAACGCGATATACAATAGCTGAGGAGCTAATTGCACCAGCTACAGCTATAAATCTAGCTAAAAATCCATTTTATTACATTCAAAAATATGCAGAGGGTCCAGGACCCCAAAAAGGTTGAGAACCACTGCTGTAAAGGACAGTAGGTAGTCTGCGATCCGTACAATGGCCACATGCTACTGCACTCATGTGAAATGCAAATTATTCCCATTGTCATAGTGTGAAACAGTGAGTTCTCCTTCTGCTTCAATAATTCCCTAAACTGATGCGCGAAAACATAGAGAAAGAGCAATTGAGTGAACAGGGCATGTTAAAAGCAGTGGACAGGAGGGCTGAACGATTAATTGCATTTGCGATTATATCGCGATATGATAAAACGTGATTTTCTAATTGCAACTTGCATGATTAAACGGTGGTCACGTGACGCGAGCGACGCAGACAATAAGCTTCTGACCTGGACGATGTCTCTGAGCGGTGCGTGCACCCGCGACGGTCGGCTTCTTTACCTGTAATTTGCTACTGCTAGTTTTTTACAACATGGCTGAATATTTGTCCAACTCTGAGGTTGTGAACGAACAGTAGCAGTAGCAAATTACTGGTAAACAAGCTGACCATAGCGGGTGCGCGAGCCGCTCAGAGGTCAGAAGACATTATCTGGGATGATGTTAAAACGTAACTCCGGACTCAATGGGGAATAGCACTAGCATATCATAACAAAGTATTGACAGAATGAATGAGTTTCGCTGCAGATAATGTTATTTAGAGGCTGCGTTTCGATGCCCTGACCACTCCCACTATACGGATATACGCTGATCTAATTATCTCCTGAACAAGTGCAAATGAAACAAAAGTGATATTGGTGAGTAAACTTTTATGCTAGATATTTTATGCTAGAAATAAGGTCCAGGTTGTAAAAAACAGTAGTTCCCCTTTAAATGCACAGTGGCAAAGCCACAGATGTTTCTGTAATGAGCCGTTAAATAAAAATGTCATTTATTTCAAGTCATACATCTTTTAATTTAATTCTAACAAATAGGCCCAGCCTATGGGAAAGAACATTTTACACTAAATGTATCTAATATTGTGTTGTTCATATTTAAATCATTCATTATGTTTTGTTGGGAAAAAAAGAGGATCAAATAAAAAATAAATTAAAAATCGCATATGAAATTGCAATCGCAATATTAGGGGAAAAAAATCGCAATTAGATTATTTTCCCAAATCGTTCAGTCCTAGTGGACACTGATAGTCATGGCCAGCAGAGGAGTGGAAGAACTTGAAAACCTCCTGCATCATTTAGGAAAAATATGAACTCAGTATTCATTTAATTTAAACACTGGAGAGGTTGGAAGTTGTTTTCATTTAAAACAGACAAAAGTTACTTGCTTTAAGTGTTCCTTATGACATATAAGTAATGCATGGAAATTTATATGAGTCTCCCTTTTTTGCTGACTTGTGACCAAAGAAAACATGATCTGATCTGAACCACAAGTTCTGCGATCCATTGCACACTAGCCGTGAAACATCAGTGTTACGTCCAACTTTCTAAAAGAGAACATTTTATTTAAAAATAAAACAAAAAGTCTAGTTTCACAAGATCCGTTTTCAAATGTTTAGTTGTTTTTGTTAATCTCCAAAGGCAAATACAGAGACACACTTTCCTGTCCTAGTCATAACAGCCTTTCTTTATCATGAGCACAGAAGCTCAGTTCCTGATTAGACCACAAGGAATTCAACAATCCGTCACAAAGTAAAAACAACATCTGTCCACTGTGAATGCGACCATGTGTAATGGCTTAATGGCTGCAAACATACAATGTGCTCAAATGACCCCTGCGGCGGTGCTTCCCTCACCCTTTTAGGCTTTCCCTGAGCCACCAGGGCAGATTTCCACAACCATAATTCCTCATAATCATCGAGTTCATGCAGAGTTCAGCTCCAGTTATATTACTGGCTTGAGTTACCTGCATTAAGCTTTACTTGTATAATACAACGTGACCAGTCAAATTCCTTCTTTCTGAGTGCATGCAGGGCTCTGTCAGTGGGTTAATCAAGGATTCAAGGGTAAAATATACAAAAGTGCAGCATTAAACTGACCAAAAACACAAGGTTAATATTCAAGCAGTCAATAGAGATACCAAATTAAAAAAACTAAGAGGACTTAGTGTAGCTTAAATCCAGTTATTAATGTCCTAATGTCACTGAAGAAAGAAACGGGATCAAAACAGATTCTTGCAATTACAAGTAAGTATCTGTTTGGTACAGACCCTGGTCATGCAAGTTTAAGGTAAACACTCAAGACGTCTACTTGTCTACGTTTCAGCTTAGTTTCTTGGATACTAAGAAGCACGTGAATGGGTTGGATCTTTTCTTTACTTGACATAAGAAAGAACAAAAAATATTGCCAGCCTCATCCCTGCAGGCTACTTTTTGACAAAGTGTCCACTCTACATTCCAAATCCTCAAGACTAAATCACTGTGCAGAGCTGCTTTTCTAATCATTCACATCTTAGCTGATATTGTGATAAAATGATGAGAATTCCACCCAAACCCTGTGCACAAATCAGTTGACACAATAAACCCAGAAACATCTGGAGAAGGTTTCCACTTTGCCATGTCAGTTAGCTTTACTGGCATCCTGACTGCACCCTTTCAATATGAAGAAAATTTCCTTTAAAAGGCAAACGTAATTGTTTTAGTCAAGGACAGGAACTTGGCTGCCATTGATGACTTTTTTTTTGGACCACAGCAGCACAAAAGGAGTCTTTAAGAGTGCCCATAAGAAAAAGGGGATTTAATTTTGCGCACACATCTTGTACACAATAAGATGTGTGTTTTTGGAAGCAAGTGGCAACACTGACTGCAAGTGGCAACGGAGGCATCGTTCTCTCTGATATGATGGCTATCACCACACTCACAGCGCCAGCTGTCCAGTTGGTTCCACTTGCTTGCATGCCCTGGGCACCCCTCGTGTTTACAGCACAAAGAAAGAAAATAAAATGTACAAGTGTCAACCTGATAATACTGAACTTCTCGAGGATATGAGCTGCTTGTGCTCTGATGCCCACCCTACAATACCAGGCAGCAAGGCATATTATGATGCTATGGTACATTTCTGTTAAACTGTTGTTATTTTTTATTAAGCATGGAAGATCTTACCTGAGAGAAGAGGTATGACATCACAAAGTCATCAAGAACGGGGCTCTCTGTCCCTTTGGTGACCCCATATCGATAAGCCCGGGATGCACCACCACTGTACCAGCCAGGGAAGTAGTACCTGTGGTAAAAGGTCCGCTCTACATTACAAATCCTCAAGACTAAATTACAACCATAAAGGGCAATCAAGAAAATGCGGAGCATAACAAGGATGTTTACATTTTAATCTGGAAAAGATACATAGGGGGAAATGCAGGAGCAAAATAATGCATGCTACCGTATTCTGAAAAACACATCTTCAGAAGCCGACTCATCAAGTTGAAAGATGTGGTTGGGTGAGAACCACAAGTGGTCTCGCTCTCGGAAAAGACCAAAAAGGCTGCAGTAGAGAGGCGATATGCCTACGGAGAGCAGGGAATGAGAAGACGTGTTATGCTCTGTAAGCTTGCACTCCATTTCATTATGTTGCACATTTTACAAACTACATGAACACACACACTACAGTAGTGTTATTTAGTTCTGAGGAGAACACATTGTAATGGACTATGCCCCAGGAAAGACATATGAAAATGATCTGTTTCTACTACCAACACAGGTGAAAAAAAGGTCAATAAAGATTGTTTAAAATGTCAGTTGTGTTTGGTTTATAATCAAACACATAACATGGCATTCCAGCAATATGCAGGCGAGTCTAGTCGCCCCCCTTGCATGGCCCTGCTGTGTATTAGTAGAGTCACACTTTTATTGACTCATAAATTATACCTCTACAAAAAAACACAAAGCGAAGCAAAGCTACCATGTTTTTGTTTATCCATAAACAGAGTAAAGAAAGTAAGATAACCGCAAACAAAGCACAAAGATGTTTGACCAAGAAAAACAGTGTTTCTTCTGACAGGTTCCACTGTGGCCTCTTGATAACCTTATCTTGGGACCTACACTGCCAGTTAGAGCACAAATAGGGGTGCATTACACAGGCTTGCACAGCCTTGTTACTCACTGCATGCCTTGGCTGCATCTATACACAGCTCCTCAGCCACATAGTCCCCAGGTGGGTAGCTGAGGAGGCTGCACTCGGCTGTTCCCTGGCTGCTGTGGTAGAAATGAAGCCTCAGAACAGCAGCGGCTGGTCTTGCTTCTGGAGGTTCATGATGGGCGGCACCATTCTGATGCACGGCGGGGCATGTGTCAGTCACAGCGTCCATGGCTGGCAGGGAGACCATCAACAACACGCATCCTTCAATCATGTTAAATACAAAATGTCAGCAAAAAAAAAGAAAAGATAATTGCATTTTTTATGAATTTGTTTTGTTTTTGGAGGGTAAAGTGTGATGTATTTAATATCATGATAACGTTACATGGTATGAACTGTTGCATAAACGGTTATCAAAAGCATTACATAAAGCTGCAGTACAGAGGAAGCATTGTCTGGAGAAAGGTTATAAAATTGGTAAATCTAATTTAAAAATAGGCTACTCTCCGTGAGAGTTATGAAACATGGTCAGAAGTTTCACTGCGATGGAAGTATTGACATTTTTATCCCTGATGCATGTTATTTTCAAATATGTCGTTTTCTCAGTAATTAGGTTTTTTTTAGACTGCACATACCATCGTTACGTTCTGCAATTAGCCAGATAAGAAAAAAAAACCAAAAAAAACTTTTAAACTATCTCTGCCTCCAAGACAGTATTATATTAATCTCGGAGGGGAATTGTAGGTGTCCATATGTGAATTTCTTCCCCAACACACAAGCATCCTTACTAGAGGACTGTCCTCACTCTCTGTCCTCTCTGTCCTCTTAATGTAAAAATAAAACTGGTACTTGTGAATATCAGAACTTCATAACATATATTTTACCACGTTAAAAATGTCACAAAACAAAAATTAGTTGAATTAATTGAGGATGGTAATAGGCTGAGAGTAACTGAAGATTAAGGGCAGGTTTCTGAGGCTGTTCTTTTGTAAGGACAACTGAAAATGACATAAAAGGGTATTGTGAATACGAAGGCTATTAATTGTGCTGGGTTTCACACTCAATTCATAGATTTGTTGATATTCATTTTACGATGAAGTGTTCCCTCTGATCAGAGTTATAAAAAACATCCTAATGACATCTACCTCAGTTTGAAGCTGGGAAACATTTAGATACCAGAGAGGAAAGGTGTGAATAAGATTTGTTATCAGAACCTATTTATTTGACAATTGTGAGTCGTCTAAGAAATCATTTCTTAGATCCAAATGACGCCCAAGGAAATTGTAACACTCAAAGAGATTTTTATGTCTTACGCACACAAAGAAAAAAGAACAAATGCTCACATTTGAGGAACTGAAAATAGTGGAAACACATTTTTTCAATGTACTTCAACAATAGATGGACAATCAAGTTAGTGTGGTTTACTTTTCTGTCAGTCAACTGCACGTCGACTCAACTAATCATGTGTGCTATACTGGTTGATGAGTTTAGACTCGGTTAGATCTTATGATATTTGCCACACAAAGAGGATATGACATCCATAACATTAGTGGCTTTAGTATATTCTACTGCAAAACACTGACCTAAGAGTGCCTGGCAACAATACAGTACATCCTGTCAGTAATTGTACTTTGAAGCTCCTAAATTCCAACAAGTCCGATTTCCATCAGTATTAAAGTATTTCAGATCCTTGCGTAATATTTGTTTTATATTTGGAACTTCAAACCGGGAATGAAAGTCAAACATAAACGGAAATAATAGTGATTTTAGGCCGCCGTCTGTTTGAAAACAACAAACTCTCAAATCGCTTGTCATTTCAAGTCCAACATGATAAACTTAGCAGCATAACAAACTCATCAAGGCCGTGCCATCTTGCGTGCCACGGTTAGCTATAGCTTCAATAGATTAACTTACGGCTAGCAGGCTCAAACGCCCACCAATATATATATATAGGATAAGCTTAGGTGCCATATAAATACAAGTGTGCAATTACATATCAGGAACTTAAACAAGTAACGTCAGAGGTTTGATGTCGTACACCTTTAAAGATTAAAGTGAAGTGGGTGAAGCTGTCAGCGAATTATTAATGAGTGTAAATACTTACTATGGTGAATGAGACAGACGTGCTGCTAGGTAGCTATGTGCTAGCTACGTAGGCCAGCGCTGCAGCCAGGACGAGCGAGACTTTCACAGCTCCGGCCAGACACTGCTGCTCCAGCCCTAACAGATCTCTTTCAGACCGCTACCCGATTAAATAAGCGTTCATTTGCGGACGAAATCCATTTCAAAACAATCATATTCCAAGGTCGCTCTCAGCCGGCTAACTTGCTACATACGCTACCTCTGGTCAGCCTGACGTTACCCATCTCACCTCCGCTGGAACTTCAGCCGTTTATCTTGTCACTCTTGTAACTTAAGCTAATGCTAACTAAAACCACGTCGCGTTTGTCTCAAACTGGCCCGATGACACGTAATTCATTTGCAGACAGTCACCTTCTTGTATCGCAGCATGTGACAACAGCTACGACGAGGGCTACATTATTGACATACTGTCAATTGAACAGCTCTTGGGACAACTCCGACAATCTTGCTAGCTACTTTGCCAGTGGCAGTGGCAGCAGCTACAGCGTAACCGAAGCCCCGAGTGAGTCAACAAACCAGCCTCTCCCACCATGCTAATTGCTGCGTTTAGGAACTGTCGGAAAAGTCACACACATGTGTCCAGAATCTCGTCATTAAAATAATACCCGACCATTGACCAGTGCTAATAGAGTGGCAGCAGACTCTTACATTTCGTTTCATTGTATAAGTTCTGCAAAGGTAGTAGCCATCAAAGTATTTCAAGTAATAAAATTATTACTTTACTTAACAAGATCCTCTATATTTAGTAATATTGCTTATAAAGAAATATTGGAGGATATGGTCCATACCTGTCAAGTTTTGGATTTGAAAATAAGGGAAATTTTTCAGCGCCCGCTGCAAGCAGTCCCTCCACCCCAACCAAGCTCCAGTATCCCAAGTCAAAG
>JASGAT010394106.1:0-15841 GCA_030220025.1 Chelon auratus | reverse complement strand
AAAAAAAAAAGCATGCAAAATTGCACTAAAAAAGTCCGTGAAACTGCAAGGCCGCGAAAGGTGAACCGCGTTATAGCGAGGGACTACTGTATACGCTGTACTTGTTTTTAAAAAGTGTTTTTACAACTCTCTCGGTACCACGGAACCACTTTACATAGCGGTTGGCATGGCAACTGGTAGTCGCTATTGTCTCACACCCCGTTTCTATGGCGTCAAATAAATAACTAAAACAAAATTTATCCGAAAAATTAACTTGAACATGCATCAACATTACATTAACTACCTAAAATGACCGAAACCAACCTTGGAGAAAAAAATTATGTAACTTGTATTTTAGTCTTTTTGTTTGTCCCATCTACAAACATGGAGGGGGCGGAGCTTATGACCTATACTGCAGCCAGCCACCAGGGGGAGCTCTACTTGCTTTGGCTTTACTTTAAAGGAGCAGTTCCGCCGTCCAACCTTATACTGTCTATGGTTGAAGTCAACATAAACAAGAAATCTTGAAAGTGAGTAAAAATATTTTAACATCTGCAGTTCCTTTACACCTGGGCAATGTCCATCTTCTGAGAAAGATTATGTGATCCAAGAAAAACATCCAAAAAAGAAAGCCATTAAATGTTTGTTTTTTCCACGTAAACCAAACCTCAACACTGCTAGACACGCCAGTATCTGACACAACAACGCTGGAGTTTGTCAGACGTATTGATCAGGACCAGAGGCCCAGAGAAAACATTTGCCAGCTGCTGAGAATATTGACTGTGTTCATGACAAACCGGTGTCTACAAAAAGCTTTGAACCACAAAGAAAAAATAGATACCTGGTAAACAAAAATCCAAAGTTACTCTGTGCCATCACAAAATCAGGCTTTTGCACCGAAGGAGGAATACTGAAAGAGAACAAGAGCGCCCATTA
Source organism: Chelon auratus (assembly GCA_030220025.1). Taxonomy (NCBI): domain Eukaryota; kingdom Metazoa; phylum Chordata; class Actinopteri; order Mugiliformes; family Mugilidae; genus Chelon; species Chelon auratus. The sequence goes on along the minus strand of JASGAT010394106.1, from coordinate 14,926 downwards.
TAAAGGAGGCTTTGCAACCTCAGTTCAATATCAAATACACTTTGAAGTGTTATTTTAAATGGCCAGTATGTTTTATTACTGCTTACACTGTTAACCTTGACTTGTATCCACATAAATTAATATAAATGCTTCTTGTTGGATGCTGGTTGTTTACAGATCAGTTACTGTCCCTTTAAAATCCTCATCAGCCAAAGAAGGAGGTGATCCACTTTCTTAATCCACAGGCTCAGATTGTAGTTGGGATCCTACATCTCTGTGATTTCCAGCTGACTTGGCTTTGCTGTTAATTTGGCTGATTCACACTGCGGCACTCTTTCTCTTTCAGTTTGTGCCTCTGTGGCGATTTCTGACTCAGTGTGAAAAGCGCCGTGCAGCCTCTGTGACCTCTCCGAGCTTAAACAGAGAAATGTTTTCCTTTGCAGGCTGCACCTATTGGGGTCGGCAGGCCGGCGTGAAGCAGCTGAGCCCTTTACTGAATGGATAGAGGGAGTAAAGGAGCGGAGGGCAGAGCGGAGGGTTTCATCTAAACACCTTCAGGTGAACACGTCACTCCCTAACTCCCTCTCCTTTTTTTCTACTAATGGCTTCTTCCCTGTGTGTTCATGTCTTAGTCCAGAGTGTGGTCAAGTTACATCACCTCAAAGCCTCTCAGACTCTTCCACTAATTCATTATATGTGTGAGAGGATAAAGACCGGGCTGATGTCATTAGCGCTCGGCTTTAATTCAGCGCCGTCTCAGCTGCACTCCAAATGCACAGAGCTCACATTATTATTATTTTTTTTTTTTTAAATTAGAGAGACTTTAATCAGCAGCCAATTTATGCCAGCGGATAATCACTTTATTTATTCTTTTAATCTTTACTTTTATACGGAAAAGAGCACTAACAAACAGCATTAACAGATTTGATAGCATTTATATTTAGGAGGCAGATTTGTATGGCCCCCTGTGACTTCCCCAAAACATAGATGAATTAATCACACAAATTAAATTAATTATTAACACTGAACTCGCCGCAAAGTGCAATTAAGCATCTGTTTTGACAATTTAACACGAGCTTTATGAGCTGGTGGAGTTGGTCTTGTTTCGACTTCAGTGACTTTTCTTCTTGACATTGACGTCAAAATCAAAACTAGGTAATGAACTTGTTTAAATCAGAATATTTTAAAGCATCACTAATATAAAGCTGTACTAAAAAGGCTCATGTGTAATAATAACATGTTTCCTTGTGTTCTTGGTGGACTGTGCAATTTCTATTGTATCATTTTGTAAAATGCTCCTTTGAGTTATAAACTATAAAATGAAACCTTCTGCACACTTGACTTCATAGTTATAGATGTGCAGGGAGACACAAAGCAGCAGCAAGACGAGACGTGTTAAAGGAAAAACAGAAAATCTGACCAAGAACTGAACAAAAAAACCCCACACGGTTTACGTGCAATAGTGAATAATTATCATTTAACTTTGAAATCCAGTGTGTGATACCGAGTTTATGGGCATTAGGATTTTCAGTTTCTCGTAATTATCTCTGCCACCTACTGACACTGACAGTAAATCTTTTCTTTTAACACTGTGACAAATGGCGAACCAATCTGCTGCTTAAGATCGTGTAATACAATCAAAAGCTCCAGAACAGCTACTGAACAAAACTTGAAGCTTGACTGTTTTGTCAGCAGCGTTTTCCAACGTCAAGAATTATTTTTGACATGTGTCACTAGGGATATTAGATGTAATATAGTTATTTTAACATGTTAAGTAAATTTCATATGATCACTTTTCACCACTAAAATAATTCTACATAAATATTGTTTTTATTCAAACGTTGACATTTATGGTGATGTGTTCTTGGTCCAGTAGAAACTAAAAATTCATCTTGAGTGATTTTATATGTAGATTTTAATTAATTCTCAAGAAATTAACTGAATGAAGGGAACAAAAAGAATTAGAAACCATACAAAGGAAGTATAATTATTTGCTTGTCCTTTGTTTGACGTCATATCTTGAATTGTTGACACTTTTATGGCGTACACTCAGTGATAAAACAGTAATAAAAGAAAGAAAGAAAGAAACACAAAGCCAAACATTTCACTCTTCAAATCAAATGGAGATTGGAAAAGAAATTACTGTCAATCTGACTTCTGATTGGCTTATTAAATGGGCAGAAAAAACACGAGCAGTCTGTCAAAAGTAAGATTTCATCCTTCAGACGTTTCCCGGATTCGATTTCATTATCTACCTGTCTCCTCTGCAGACGCTTTGCGATAGTGTCTTTGCCTATCTTTCCCTCTCCTTTCTAAAACACAATGTGACGGTGATAAGCAGCGCGGCCCAGCTCCACTTGACATCTCTCTGAAAAGGTGTAAATTTGAATAGCACACAGCACACTGAGCATTCATATAATGATATCAGTCAGCCAGGCGCTCTATCAAACGGTGTTATCATGCATCAAACATGAGAGCTTCTGTCACTCACGGCTTAACACTAACCTATAACCGAACAGCTCGTGCCATCAAAAAAAGCCTGAGTGGCAGCTGTCCCTGTTACACCGCGGCTTCCTGTTATTTTGGAAAGCAACATTTTGAATCAATAAACCTCCAGCTACCAAATGGACCTTTTATTGGGGGCTCTGAATGCCAGCTCCCCTCTCTAGAGGACCACTTAGTAGGCACAGAGCGCCACGAGAAGAGCCACTTACTGCTCGAGGGGCTGCTGGTCAGACAACCTGGAAATGGACGTTGTGTTGGAAACGCCTTAGCAACCGACTTCGGACCCTATAGAAGTTGGACATCTTTTCTTGCCAATGCAGTCTTCATGTGTGCATGTTTGTGAGTCTGTCAGATCCAGATGGCCATCAGAGCTCTGGAGGCCATCCAGGGTGTTGAGCACCGATGCACGTCCTCACATCAGTCGTCGTCTGCCTGAAGCTCCACAACAAGCACCTCGTCCTGTTTTCATTTCCAGTGCCACTTTCCAATTAGACGTGCTTTAAACGGGTTTATATGTTGTGACTAATGGATTTATTAATGGCAAGTGAATAATCTCTCACATTAATAAGCCATTAAGTTGTGAAAAATCTTTCCCCCTAAACTGCTCTTTAATTATTCCAGAAAAGAAATGAAAAACCTACAGATGGGTGACAAATTAATAAAAATAAGAAAAACAATATAAAGTCCGCAAAAACTTCAGTATGCTGTGGCACTCGTTTCACAAGTCACAAGAGGGAAGAAACACTTTGTTTTTTAATGATAGCGGAAGAAGAAATCTATCATTAGATTCACATTGTTTCCGTTAAGTGCGCTGGTGATTAGATCTGAAACAATAATGAGGCAGCATATAAAAATGAGGCTTCATCCCTTGTGGACAGACGTGCCACAACCATCGAGTTTACAAAGTAGTGGCGGATATTAATAAGTTTATTTTTGGCTTTTAATGACGAAGAAATTCAGCAGTTTGGCTTCCTCGGGGGCCTGACAAATGAAGCCAACACAGAAATGTGAACAATTGCAGTTCCTCGAATAACCACTTGAGGCTCCATGTTTAAATCATAGACTGTATATAAATATGGATAATGTGTCGCCACTTCCTTGCATTGGCCAAATTGACGCTGTTTTCCTGGTGATACGGGCAGCGCCATCTTGTGAATTTGGAGCCAGAGTTTGCGCAGTATGGTCCGAGAGTGGAGCCACGCCGAGCCACGATATCAATATCGACCGCACTTCCTCTAGACTCACTCGCGTTTTCGCTTAATTAATACTGCGCTCTGCTCTACCTCCACCAGTTACAAGAAAATGTTGGATTATACACGCTACTTATTTTGAAATTTAATTTTTACAACTCTCACAGGACTGCTTTACAAAGCAGTTGGCATGGCAACTGGTAGTCGCCATTTTTCAATAGCGTCAACTACCTAACGAAAAAAAAAATTATACAAAAACTGATACTTGAACATTCACCGACATTATATTACTACCTACAACCGAATGTGACAAAAACCATCCTTGAAAAAATAAAGTATTGAAAGTATACGTGTATTTTAGTGTTTTAATTTGACTCAAGTCCCTCCCACTAACATGGAAGGGGTGGAGCTTACGACCTATATTGCAGCCAGCCACCAGGGGGAGCTCTACTTGCTTTAGCTTCACTTTAGAGGAGCAGTTCCGTCGTCCATCTTTATACTGTCTATCGTTAAAATACCCAACTTTATAACAGAAATATACGTTTACTGCCTGGTACACAAACTACCTCTCTTGTCTCTGCCTCTAATTTCTTCATTCATGAGTTGTTGCTAGTTGTCTAAAAAGTCCACCTCTTTGCCCATTTTTGAATCAGCTGGTAGTTAGGTGGAGTCAGGTAATGCCAGAAGAAGGGGCTCATTCATCTTTACATACAGTGAGCAGCTACCAAAATTAGCAGCACTTAATTTCAGAGTAAGACAGGAAATGTGCAGGTGATGTAATACATGTTGAACTAAACCATAGACTCGCAGCTACAATCCCCCCGCCATGAATATAGGACACGAGAGCCCCACTAATATTTTTTAAATACAAGAAACTGTGCAATATTTAGTCACTTTGTATAATTTAATCATAAGGTTATGTTTTTTATGGAGCCTGATCTTTCCTGGAGTTTACGAGGGATAAATTATTCAGGGAAATGCTTAGAAAGTCGAGATATCTCAGCGAGCAAATGATGCAAGGGGTGATGTAATGTAAGACATAAATAAATTGACAAATAGTGCTGCACTCAACAAAAAATCTTTAGTGCCATCAAAAGAGTGGAGATACTACCAGAAGTTTATTTTCTGGAGTTTAAATACATCTTTGTGATCTATATAAGCTCAGTTGGTTTTGCGCTCTAATCCAGTTTGAGTAATATCTTAAAAGGATTTCCAGATTGTGTGATAATCTATAACCCCAGGTCATATGCAGGTTCCTGACCCTGGAAACATGGAAAGTTAGATGCCATTGAATCAATATATAATGTAATATTAAGCCGTGGTTTGAACCATTGACTGTACATAAAGATGAATAACCATAGGGATACCCGTTTTCTGACCTGACACCTAACTCCTGACTAATTCAAAAATGGTTAAAGATGTGGAGCGTGAGGGGAGTTGAGGTAAACGGCTAACAACATGCGAGGCCATCCACGTTTTAGAGTGACCACGGCCTTGGCTATGCATAGATTTAAGCGTTGATATAATTGAAACAGGTGCGTTTTATAAAGATTCACCCTTGCACAGTTGTCATGAATGGAGAAATTAGCTACAGAGAGCAAAAACATGTTTTGACGTGTTATTTTCTGCTGTAACATGGAGATCTGCGGTGATTGACTCACTTTTGGAGCCAGCCTCAAGTGGTCATTTGAGGAACTGCAGCTTGTGGCTCTTAAGAATAAGAAGAATATTAAGTGTTATTGTCAAATACAACAAAATACAGTTTGGCAGCTCTTTGGTTCGGGAGCAATAAAATACACTATATACAATAAAAGCACACAGTAGTGCAGAAATTAATGTAATTGGTAAAAAAAAAAAAGCGTTTTAAGACAGTAAACAATTAAATGGTAGTGCAGATGGTATCCATGGTAGCGCAAATATAGCTGTTGAGAGCAGGTGGACTGGGGAATAAATATCTTAGTGTTGGCTTCATTTTTTTAGCTCCAAACTTTGGCACTTAATTAGTTATAACCTGATTTTCTAGTGATACCGTAGAGACATTAAAGATAAAAAAGAGGTGGAAAAGTTGGCAGTCTGTTTGGACAGAACGCCATCTTATGTTTAATGTACGCCTGCCAAGTACTGTGCAAATTATTACCATCAGATCAGGCTGGAGCATGTATCGTTACTGAGATCATCATTATTCTTAATTCTTTTTTTTTCTAAAATCTAATGTGCACCAGAAGCCAAAGCTCATCAAACATTCAGGACGTCCCTTCTTTGGAGAGCGAAGCCTCTGAGCTGCATGTGCCGACTTTAATAGCTCACATGGCTGCAGCCCCTCGCCGCCTGAAATATGACATCTGACAGGGAGGATATTTTTACAATCACAACGGGATTTCACCTCGATGTCGTCTGTTTAAGTTGCCCGGAGGTCTCTCTGTGGCCGATCGCACATCCGGCCTCGAGGAAAGCAGATGACACAGATGAGGAGAGGCGATATGAGCGATGGAGGCGGCTGAAAAACGTGCTGCGATGATCAATAGACGAGGATGCACTACACTGCTGTCACCACCATCATCATCAGTGTTGATTCATTCCATTCAGAAGCCTACGAGCTACAAGTGGTACAAGTAGCGTTCACAGTGAAATGGTCGGACTATGAATAACCTGAACGTGTCGACTTGTGCTTTTGGAAAGAGCAACCTTTCAAAGATCACGTGATTATTCCTCGTTAGTTCGAGCCCTCTGCATGTTTCGTTAAAAAGAAAAGTAAATTGTGAAGAATCTCGCATCTGCTCCTCGGACTTAAAGGGAAAACCGGGGAACATGTGACTCAGAGGAATAAGAAGCAGCTTTGATCTACGATACTGCAAAGATCTGCTCGTTAGGACTGACTCGTGATCGTGCTCATCATTGTGCTTTCTCTCCACAATAATCCACCTCACAGCTGCTTGGACTTCACACACAGAAGGTTTTTTATGTACAGAATAAGCCAGGAGCTGTTCAGAGTTGCTGCTAACCTGTATCTCTAATCTGTTGTCGGTTATGTATTGTCTAGCCTGGTGGTCAGTGGACATTTGGGACACATCCTCACCCTTAACGCTTCTTCAGGCAAAAGCATAAGCATGCCCTCTCTACTAATGTGATTGTTATTTGTTGTGACATTTAATTCCCATTTGTGTTTCGCTGGAGGCATCTGTGAAGGTGCACGGGACGGTGCTGGGAAGTTATTTATACACACACAAGTTATTCTGAGCCAGAAATTGTGTTTTGGATTGGGGTGTAAATTGGTGTGAAGCAGCTCTGTTTCCTCAAGAAACTAAATAAAGCTAAAGCTTCTTAATTTTAATAGTCGTTGGGTTTGATCTATTAATAATGCTTTTTTTCTTCCACCGCTCTCACCTGTCAGTGTTGAGTCAAGGTCATGTGAATGACAGCGTGATCGTTTTTTCATCTTCACTTGTTCTGTTTTTGGACCAGCCATCTTCCCTGACCTCTGGCTGATCCGTTGTGTGTTATGTTTGCAGATTCACAAGTTCAGATGCACAGATATCAAAAGACTATTGATTTTACACATCAAAGTCTGTTTGCAAGGTCTACTTTATGTGTGGAAAAAGTTGAATCAAATTGAGTTTTTTTTTTTTTTTTTTTGGCTCCATAGGGAGGCGCATAAATTAAAGTCTGATTAAAAACCGCCAGCGGGGCCTGATGACGAAAAACTGGAGGTGTGGAACTAACCAGACTCGTCCTCATGTCTGCTCCAGGGTACGCTAGCTGCTGATACCGTAACCTGACTAAACTCTTTGAGATCAGTTTAAAAACTGATAGTAGTACAAGATTAACGGGAAGTTAATGTAAGAAATATACCCGATCAGACACCCGACATAACATTATGACCGCTTTCCTAATATTGTGAAGGTTTCCCTCGTGAATCCAAAAGAGTTGTGACTCATCAGAGAATGGACATGGGCCTTCTGAGGGTGTCCTGTGGTGTCTGGCAACAGAACGTTGTTAATGGGGGGGCTTTAAAGGGAGGGGGCTCTGTGGATCATCCCACAGATACTTGATCAGTTTGGGATCTAATGAATTGGGAGGCCAGGTTAACACCTTGTGCTGTTCTTCATGTTTTTTTTTCCTAAATTGTTTTTGTGTGTGTGCCTGTGTCAGGCTGCATCCTGCTGGGGATGGCTGCTGCCATCAAGGAGTGTCATTGCTGTGGGGTGGGGGTGCCTGGTCTGGTCTAGGTGGGTGGTACATGTCTGAGTAACATCCACACGAATTCCAGGTCTAAAACTTTCCCAGCAGAACACTGAATTGTCACAAGATGGTCAACGTCATTTACTTCTCCTGTCGGTGGTCATAATGTTATGCCTGATCGGTGTAGTCGTCATCACACTCACATTTACATCCCAAGGCACCTTAGCTGTGCACGAAGAATACAGAAGGGATTCGGACCAGTCCACAGCTCCCCCAAATAACATTTTTAGAAGTGTAAACTTCTCCCGTGAGGAGCCAGACCTCTAAAGTCTACAAATGCAAGTCATGTAGTCTGGGAAGTTTTCCAAACTCTCCACCAAGACCAACAATTGCAGATGGATCAAGATAAAGATGGCAGTGGTGGGATTTGAACCCACGCCTCCATAGAGACTGGAGCCTAAATCCAGCGCTTTGGACCACTCAGCCACACTACCTGGTTTTGTGTAATTTAGCATGTGTGAAAAGCTGTGGGATGATTTTAATCTGGACTCTCAGGAGACGGTTATCTAAACAAATTCACAAAAAGTATACTGAACTGTTAAAATGTGGGGGGGAAGAGAAATCTTTGATCGCACAGGGGAGGATTCATCTCTAAAATCCTGCCTGTGGCCATGCTTTGTTGCTTTTCACCACGTTTTGCAGACATAAACTGATACAGCTGGTTGTGATATGAAGCTGAGCTGCGCCACCACCGCAGAAATATAATTTCGCATGCAAATCAAGATGTTTGCAAAACCTTTGTCTCTTTCTGGAGATGAAATAAAACTCAGAAGGCAGCAGTTCAGGCAGTGCTGCTAGTCCCTTTCATTTCTTGTTTCTTGTCTCTTTTTTTCTTTTCTTGTTGTTTAAGGTGCAGGCTGAGCTTTCATGTCGCATTAAATGAGAAAATTAATTTGCATATTTCCAGTTTAGGGTGTGCACAATATAAAACCGCAGAAAGCACTGAAGACTTACCTGTTTGTGTTTAGTGGAGAGTTTATCAGCCTTTTATACTGGCATTGTTTTAAGCCGGAATATGTTGTTTTAAAGTGAAGATATGAGCTTATAATTAATTCAGTGTACACTGATGTAAGATGATATTGATCCACATCCTACAGTATGTATTTAATGTTTTTAAAGTGAGTGTCTGCTTCTCTAGAGGCCTTCTGGTTCAGGGTTTCGTGTGCTGTCAATGTGAGGTGTCCACAGACAAAGGGAAAATGTAAGTATGCCAGGATTTTATATTCACAGTTTGGATCTGAGGTTTCACTTTCCTCAAGGCTGTTGCCACTCCACCTACACTGAAGATAATAATATAATGTTTTCTAAGGGTTCAGTTAACAAGGAAGGTACATTTTTAGCTTGACATTCACAAACCTGAGGAGAGTTTGCACATTTTAAACCAATACAGATGTTTTTTATAGAGCGCCATGTGATTTTGGACAACTTTAAGCTAATTATATGGAGGTTTACTGTGGTTTATGAGCTAAATATAACAAGAAAACTGATTTTTGTAGGTAAAGACTGCATTTTTCATCATAAAGGTGTCTGGAGAGACGGGGATGAAAAGTGTGATTTTGTACAATGTCCTTTAAATCATATATATATCAGTTTAGTGCGCTATCAACCCTGCAGCTTCCCAGACCAGACCAGAAACTACCTGTCTGAACTTCCACCTGTAGTCAGAGAGCAGAGCCTCCTACCTGCAGCCAGCTGCATCCACCCGCAGATCTTGTACACGGTCCCGGTGCTGCAGAAGAAGAAGAGCGCGAAGCAGCCGATGCAGGTGAGAACCAGCACCATGGACATGCCGATGAAGAAGGCGGCAGCCTTGAACGCACCGGACGGGATGGTGCTGAACTCGGTGAAGCTGCCCTGGCAGGTCAAGTCCCTGGTCAGCCCGTTCCCGATGCAGTAGTGGAACAGACCGAAGTATCCCGCCTGCGGGGTGTCCATGCCGTCTCCGATCCAGTACGGCTGGATGAAGCACACCACGTTGACGATGGCGAAGAGCATGGTGAAGATGGCCCACAGGACGCCGATGGCGCGGGAGTTGCGCACGTAGTTGGTCTGGTAGATTTTGGCAGCCTCGGAGGCGGGGAGCATGGTGGTGGTCGTGCTGGGGGCCCCGGGGACCATCCTCCGGTCTGTGTGAGGAGGCTCTCTACTCGGTCCTCAGGATCTGTCAATCAGCCCTCAACAAACTAACATCTCCCTCATCTGATCGCGGTATACTGCACAACTTCTTCTTCCTCTCGCTGCTTCGGGGGGTTTTTAAATTTATTTTCTCCCGTCTATTCAGTCACAGCTGGACCCACAGCATCCCTCCACTCTCATCCGTGGCAAGGTCGGGTTGTGATTTCTTCTTGTGTCCGTCTGATTTTCATTCATCAGTCTGCAGAAACGAAACGTGCGCTCCGGAAAAAGACACGCTCCCCCATTCACAAGATTAACAGCCGACCCTGGTGTTTATTATAACAGCGCGTCTGTCTACCTCTGTCCAGATGTTAAGACGAACCGCTCCAGCTGTGTGGTGGATAAGTGAGATTTTGCTGAGATGGCCAGTCTCCTCTCGACGCCGACAGACCAACAACCGCAGCTGAGCTCCGACTGAATTAGAGTTGGAGGATATAGCCCTGGATATTACAGGGACAACCCACATCCCCTAATCCCAGTCTGACGTATTATTCCAGCAAGCCGCGAAATCTCGAACAGACACATTGATATGAAAAAATAGAACAGCTAATAACAGTTCAATGGTGATATAATTCTCTCTGCCTCGCTAAACAGTGTGATGGCTGTGGATAAATGCACGCGAATTGTTCAATAAAATATAATAACAATAAATCGAAATTAAAATATGCTCTCAGACTAAATAAACAGGCAATTAATCATTATTAAAAAATAAATTCAACATTATTTTAAAAGAGAAACTATTGCACAATTGATATATGTGTCACTGTGATACCACTACACGGGCTTGTATAGCTGTGTTAGTCAAAATCAAAATCAAATTCTGCCATGAATGCTGCTTTTATGTCCAAATCTCCACTTTTGTCACCCATCAGGAAACCTGGGTAATGTTCAGAAGACAAAAACATAAAGAAATCAATTTAAAATTAAAGATTTAACTCAGCTCTATCTAAGATTGTTCTTTTAATTCACGAAAAACCAAAAAAAATGTTTTAATTTTACGCATTTGCGTTTTTCGCATTTAAAACTACATTACCCAGAATTCTGTAGTCTCTTGTGATTGGTTGGTAAGTAATGACAGCATGTGACGTAATCTGAAGGCGCGCGCGAAACTTCTGTTGGTCCTCTCGTCTGTTGTGTGTATGTGTTTTCAACTGTAACCGACATTTATAGTGTATTTTAAGTTTGTTAAATGTTTTATTTCTAGTTATGGGTTCTTCTAAAGCGCATTTTAGTTTTAAGAGTAAATAATTTATCTCGTTTGAGTTGCTTTATTTTGCTGAATACAGGAGTTCGTCGCCTGTAGCCTCGTTAAATTGAGCTGTAACTGAAAGCTAAGCTAGCGTTGTTTCTGTTTTTAGCCGGCTTGTTTTGATTCTGACCTGTGGACAACTTCAAACAAACACAGTGCTGGGGTCGGTGCCGAGAGGAGCAGGATGGCAGCGCTGTTACAGCACCAAGGATACGAGGAGGAGAGGCTGCAGAGGGTCGCAGAGCAGCTGCCATGCAGGGACGTCCAGGCCGGGATGCTGCTGACGCTCATGGGACAGGTATGAAGCTGAAGACCGGGGTCTGTCTGCTGGTTCTAAGGATAAAATGAATCCGTCCTGTATTTATTTATACTTTAAGGTACATGATGTCTCTTACAACACTGTTTGTGCAATGCAAGCTCAGAACAGGGTTGTCTCCCAGATTCACATATTTACATATATTGAATATACTGAAATCTCTCTATTGGTGTGTAACACTGCAGCTTCACATCCAACAAAGAAAAACACAGGCAGCACATTACTCTAACACTGATCTCTCTCCATTATCTGTCAAAAGAGTTAAATATGTGGTAAAACTGCAAATTACACATCAGGTAGTTCTACAGGATGATTTCCGAATTGTCCTGAGAAATAGTTCATTTTCATACAGACAGAACATACATACTACACAGTGAAGATCAAACATTCAAATAAGTTCACACTTTTTTAAAACAGAGAGGATATATAATGTAGATAATATTGCTGAAATAGTTCAATAAAACAGGGTACAGTGTTAAAACAATAAGTGAAAGTAAATGCAAGACTTTGGAATATATAATGCTTATCAAATGTGAAAACAATATCCATATTGACACTTTTAAGGGCACTAAATGGTGAAGAAAAAACTGCTTGTTCAGTGTCAATAAAACAGTAGAACAAGTGTTTAACTTACCACACTAATCTGTCTGCCTTCAGTGACATATTCAGATTTATTTCTAATGCTTATGAAAAGTGAGAGAGATCATGTTGCATTAATGTCAGGAAAAGCACTTAAAACCAAATGGAAAAAGGTTTAAATAATTACTGACATGACTGACAACAACTTATGATTTCATTTTATTATTTAAGAGAATGACTGATGCTATTTTTTAAATCTGATCTTCGTTCCTCCAGCCACAACAGTACAGCTACCCGTCAATCTTCATCTACGGTCATCGGGCCTCAGGGAAGAGTCACGTGATCAACGTTTTGCTGAAGGAGCTAGAGGTGTGTTTATGGAGTCGTTCTCCTGAGTCCAGTTTTTATTTTCAAATAGAGAAATAATGTCGCTCTTGAGTTCTCACGACACTGCAGGGCTCATTTGAGGAGACGTTTAAGGATTTACTGCAGATATTTTTTAATGAATAGTAATTCAATAGCAAGGATATCCAAATGTTTTTCTCACTTTGCACACACACATAGTTTGAGTTTTTACCTTCAAGGAGACGCTATTGATCACCACAGCACGTCTTTCACTCTAAATGCAATGAATTTATTTCCTTCTCTGGATTTTAAATTGCCTGTCTCCTTTTCGTTTCTGTTAAATTGTTGCTTCTTGATACTGTGCTCCCGCTGTTTGCCATCATCAATTCTCTCGAGGCAGCAGACAGTTTCTCACAATGTGGACAGGAAAATGACTAAGTATGGCTGCAACTAATGATTAATTAATTTTGCTGATTGATGACTGAACAACATGTCAGTGAGGCTTTAAATGTCAAAAAGTAGTGAAGACATTTCTTCCAAAATCACACATACACTCAGAATATTCAGATTTATTGCCATGAAGAAGATCTGTGACTCTTTATTGTCATTTCATTTAGTACAGATTGTTGTGTTCAGTTTGAAACAAAGGCCAAAGACTGAGTCAATACAACGTGAGCATGTGTGTTACCTCCACAGACATCTTTCTGATCATCCTTCATGATTCCTCCTCCTCCTCTTCTCTGCAGCTGCCTCACGCCACAGTCAGCTGTGTCGAATGTGTTTCTGTCGCGTTGCTGTTCGAACAAGTGCTGCTGTCCTTGTTTGGCTGCGGTGCCGCCTCGCTGCTCCCCCGCAGTCCCTCCCTGTCTGACTTCGTACGCGTCTACAGACAGCAGTGCTCCCAGTCTCCTGCCAAGCAGACGCGATACATTGTGAGTGCCGTGCACTTTAACGCTCAGCCAGAAAATCACCCCTCGCTTTGGCACGCCAAATTATCCTAATCCGTGACAAGTCAAATTATCTATTCTTCCCATGTGTCACTTAAATGTTTGTGTGATAATATGATTAGTTGTGATAACGTATGCAAATGGATGCAAAACAAAGCTGCAGATGCATTAGCCTGGAGGAAATAAGTGTGATTTCCAGCGAGCAGGAGTGGGTTTAATCTAGTTTTTTGGCTGATTAATTGAAAATGGGCTTGCTGCTTAAAACACACATTCACATCCTCTACTTTACCGAGTTATAAATGTACATATATATGTTTTTTTTTTTTTTCAGGTAATGGAAAAAGCAGAGCTTCTGAGGGACACTGATGCCAATCTCCTCCCCGCTCTCCTGCGTCTTCAAGAATTGGTGAGAAAGTGCAGGGCGCTTTTTGTGTTATCTATCAAGTGAGCCACTTTATTGTTGTTGTTGCGCCGTGCAGATGATGAAGGGGGAACTGGAAGAGCCTCATTTGTCAAGAGTAACCTTGAGCTGAGTGCGCGGAGCTCTTTCATAATGCTGTTAGAGACGACGAAAGGAAGGCATCCACTCACGGCATCTTAATTACAGACATCAAGAGTAAAAGCGACCTTATTTGTGTGTTTTTTTTTTTTATTCTAGTGGAAGCTAACGGCTTCCTGATGGAGTCTGTTTTCTTTTAACGTCACGCTGCTTCTTTGAAGTGATAATTAGGACGCAGATTTACATGTATGTAAAGGATGACCGGATGATGAAGGGGGTGTTGTGTCTCCGGTGAGAAGTTTCTGCAAAAATTTTAACGAGAAGGACAGAATATGAAGGTGTGTTACTAATATGCGTATTAGTAACACAATAATATAATATAATATAATATAATATAATAATAATATTATTGGATCAAGATGGTGTTTTTGTGTTAAGCTGTAGTCCTTGTCTCTTCGGCGTGTCCGGCACAAGTCAACATGTCGGCACGTTGAATTCGTGGGAGAACAATATCACTGTATGACTGGCTGATCAGCTCGGAAAAGAGTAAACAAAGCGACAGAGTTCACACACATAAGGCTTCTCTCGTTTGGCATCTAATTAATCTTTAATCTGAAAACCCTTCAGATGAAATCATTTAGATTCCTAAGCTACATGCTGAGCAGAAGTGCACAGATCCAACTCCTCTGATACTAGTTCTACCTCATTTTTAGGATGGATCTCATCTGGATAATTTTTATTGAAGGCCCTTTCTGCAGAAAATGATGTTGTGTTCCAGGAATTCCTGAGGGTTTGCTGCTTTTCTGTTTTATATCCTTGTAAATTGGATATATTTTTTAATATTTTTCTAACATTTATACACAAAACAAATCCCTGGTGCAGTTTGGTGCCTGGTCATTGTTG
>JASGAT010394104.1:0-11709 GCA_030220025.1 Chelon auratus | reverse complement strand
AGAATGAACATTTGAACTCATGCAGTTCACTGTTTAAACTGAGAAGTCTGTTGCTACAGATCCATTTCAAGCAGCTGAACTTTCATGTTTTTCCTGTGCTGCTAACAACTTAATTGCAGAAGCTGTAGAACGTAATAAGTGAATGTAGATTGTGTCTTGTGATTTAATTTGTCCTCTCTGTCTTTCTCTGTTCCTTACAGACAAACCGGAGGTAAAGATTGTGGTAGAATTTCCTCAGGGTTTGACCAGGGAAGGAGAGAACCTGGAACTGACGTGTCAAGCCAAAGGCAAACCCCAGTATGTCACACACATGCAAGCACACACACACCCACACACACACACTTTAACCAGTGAAAAATGGCCATAGGGATGGAAAGCTATCCTTCTTCCTTGCACAGTTAGAGGATGTGCTCATCCACATACCTTGACTGCATTCCTTCGTCTTTTTGTGGTGGTATGTGGGTAAACCTAATGTACATTCCTTGAACTTTCTCAGCAGAGGAAATGTACCAATACCAACAAAATATCAATATTTATTATCCGTTTACACTCCATTGTTCTGCCCACAGAAGGCTAGCACATGAACTTGCAGTAAATGTGAACACAAAAAGAAAAATGGATACAGTAACCTACTGAGACTGAATGAAACTCCTGCTGGTGGCGATATGCTGGTGACTTTGTCAACTTGGACTTCTGGTACCTTTCTTCAGTATGGTATTAGGCACGGACTGATTTTTAATTGTCTGGTTTACAGGTTAATGTTTTGGTTCTTCTTGTTCTGTAGGATCACAAAAACAGACTAATTTTATTGCCAAAAGATTAAGTAGTGTCACATTTGTTGCATCCAGGAACCTCTAATGGTCTATGGAGTCCCCCAGGGCTCTCTCCTGGGTCCTTCTCTGGTTACAACTTTATTTGTTTTACAAGTCAGTTAGAAAGCATTTCTCTAGTTGTGTTTCATGAAACCATTTTTTTTATTCATGGCTTGAGAAATTAAACATACTAGAGCCTCAATCACAAAGCTTACAGAGCCATAGTCTTAAAAAGAGACCGCTACCATCCAAAGATGCAGTTTGGAGTCGACCTGTGCTGGGTCAAATTTCAAAACTATGTGGAAGAAGAAGCCAAACCAGCTACAATAAATAACAGTGGGAGTAGAAAGGGAGTAGAAATAAGAGCTTATACTGACCATTGGCTCTAAAACCAATCTCCTTACAGGGAACTGAGATCTCTTTCCATTATACAATGGGGTTCAGCTGTTGAATGAGGTGTTTGCTTTTGCATAAATGTAGTCTTACAGAGGAAAGCTGTGACTAGAATGTGACGCAACCCGGGGCCTGACAATTTTAAATTCCTGTAATCACTTAATTGAATAGCTGCTATTTTCTTTTCTTTTCTTTTCCAGGACTTCCGAAGGGGAAGTTTGAAAATTGACCTGTAATTATGAAATACATCAAAATTAGTGTGGGATATTTTGAGCAGGTATCCAATTACTGCTACTTTAAAGGCGGAGATCAGTGCAGACAGGGAGCATTAATTACAGTGAGAGGAGTGGATCATTGTCTAGCAGGTAGATTACTACGGAAAGAGGGTCCAACGGGTTGACTTTTTTTTGTTTTACGATACGATACGATACGATACAACTTTATTTGTCAGTTTGTGCTGAAATTCTTTTTGCATCCCTGGGCAGCTCATTTTGTTTCTTTAATTTATGTTCTGAAGCTATAAAAGGAAACTTTATGAAATCAAGAGAGTATACTGATGGACTGGAGGCATGGGATGTGCACTGATTAAACCAATTTTGTCATAAAAATTGAATGATTGTTTGGC
This sequence comes from Chelon auratus, assembly GCA_030220025.1. Taxonomy (NCBI): domain Eukaryota; kingdom Metazoa; phylum Chordata; class Actinopteri; order Mugiliformes; family Mugilidae; genus Chelon; species Chelon auratus. The sequence continues at coordinate 9,879 of JASGAT010394104.1, read as the reverse complement.
CAGTTAGCTGAGTTGGTCAGAGCGTGGTGCCAAGGTAGTGGGTTCAATCCCCGTACGGGCCATTGTTGGTTTGGAGAGCTGTGGTGTAGTGGTTAGAGAAGCAGCTTTGGAACCCAGGTTTGCATTAGTGGCTCTTACCGGTGCCAATCAATCCCATGCAACATTTGGCCCCATCATCTGAAAGCCCTTGCTTGTCACTCATTAGATGATTATTTCCCATGTATCATCTGTAAGCCCAGGTGTTGGTTTGTTTAGATGACAGGTCTTTGTGATAGGATATGTAATGGAGTGCAAATGAAGCCATTAGGGGGGAGTAGGGTTGAGTAAAGCACCGAGAGCCTCCGGCAGGAGACCCGCTGAACTATCCAAACATCAATCAATATGGCTGGCGCTGTTGGTATCAATCCTGTTAGTTTGTTGACAAGGCATTTCAAATTTGAACAGAACAGAGCAATCACAAGAAGCAGGAATTACAGAACTACAGTCGGTAATGTGATCAACATGGAGGTGTTTATTTTCTTTTCACGTAGAAAAGTGGAAAAATCCTATGCCATTGAAAATCTGTGGGGTTTTTTTTTTGGTAGTGAGCAGATGCTGATCTGTAGGTTTAAAATGTGACTTTGAAAAGTTTGTAGTTTGCTTTTTGGCTCAGGAAGATGTCAGACAAAGCTTGGATTGACAACATTAACAATGAATTTTAAAGGCAACCCAGTTTTATTTAAAAGAAAAAATACTATCAGAAAATCCACTGAACCTTTCTTGTCCCTGCCAACTGACGCGGGCATGCTTTGTTATGAACGACATAAACAGATAGAGTGTTCATTGTAGGGACAAATGGAACCTGAGTGCCTAATCACACCCACAAAGGGCAGAAAAGTGGTTTATGCTGCAGTGGGACGTTAAAAAATGTCAACAGGCTTTTTATTCTTTTGCCTCAAAACTCGTCAACTGCGGTTGACTTCAGGCGCCGTCGTTGAAAAGTCTTGTCTGTTAAGGGGACTGGTAAAAATAGATTCATTCATTCATTCATTCATTTGCAGAAATCATGTGCCCCTACCATGCAAACAGACACCTTCATATTTACGTATATTACCTACAGTACATCGCTCTGCTCCTATTTCATTAACGGCGGAGGGATATTCTGTCATTGAATTTTGCAGGTGCGTTGGACGTGCAGGTTCCATCAACTTAAACCTGCCCCCAAACTCAAAGCTAATCCAAAAGTCTACTCTTGAACCGACTTTTGAACCGATCCCAAACTGTGTATTGTTTTTCTGAAGGTCTACAGCTCACTGTGTGATTCTCTGAAGGGCAGCAGGGCAAGAACACACACACACACACACACACACACACACACACACACACACACACACACACACGTAGACACAGATCAAAACACTGTGTACTCATGCACCCCACCTCCCTCCTAACCCACCCACAGTTTTCATACTTGGCATAGAGACAAGCTCACTACCCATATTCATTTTATAAAGATGAAAACACAATCAATACAGTGAGCCGGGAATTGGAAGTCATTTTCATTAGAGCTGCTGAGAGTTGTGCAGTCATTACCAGCAGATAGCACAGGGGGCCCCGGCTGCAGGCAGCCATTTGTATTCTAGACGCCTGCCCTTCCTCTCTCCTTGCAACCCCATCTTACCTCTATCTTCGTCCATCTCCCTTCTCTGCTTTCACTTCTCCCCTCTCACACCGTCCGCCTATCGAAACAGTTTTTCTCCCGGTTACATCTCCCACTCTATCTCAGAAAAAGTCTTTATATCTTTATATATTTGCTCTTTATTTACATTTCACTTCATCCGGAGAGCACTTGCAATAGACACGGCGCTCTCTCTTTCAAGCCATCCGCCGCAGCCGCTAAACGCACTCGCCGTTTGTTTGTTTTGTTGTTGCTGTTGAGCTTCGGCTGCTATTTCATATTTTCTTTCCCCCGGATTTTTCGCCTCATCTTTTTGTTTTGTTTTTTTTCTTCTTATTCTTTCTCCCCCATTCCCATTTGCTTGCTCCCTGCGCACCAAATGTTTTCAAATGGAGGGAAACAAGTTAAAAACACCACAACAAAATGCAACGAGAGGGAGCATCAGCGCACGCTCAGGGGAAATAACAGTAGCTGGCAGTGGCCATTGGAAGTTGAAGCTGCAAAATAGAGGCGTGTGTGTGTTTTGTTTTTTTTTTCTTTTTCTTTTCTCTTCACCCTCTGTGACTCTGGGCACTTTTAGCTCATTGTCATAAAAATGGAATCTGTCACCCTGCTATAAACCTCATTCAAGGTAGAGAGGAGAACAAAGAGCGACGCTTGGTAGGCACCCACCTACACAGTCACTCACATAAGCATACAAGCGTGGAAAGCATGCAATTTGAAGACAAAGCTGCCGCACAGTTATTGTTGCTTTCCACTGTACACAAAGGGCAGAGTGTCATTTCCATATTTCTGGATTTGTTAAGTTCCAGCGTCCTCAATTAGCATTTTTTCTTTTCTTTTCTTTTCTTTTTTTAACGTTTACACTCATAATAATGCCGTACTTTGCCGTGTAATGCACGGAAGTGGAATAAAGTCATTGTGCTGCAAGCCACAAATAAATAGTCTCAGTTATAAGAGGGTTTATCCATACTGGAAATAATCTTGCAGGTGTAGCCCTGCACAAATAATGTATAACCCCGAAAGTTGACTCCTCAATGTATGTGTGATGGAGGCCTCGATTCAAGAAATGACATTAGATGTGCTTATATACACCGATCAGCCACAACATTAAAACCACTGACAGGAGAAGTAAATAACATTGACCATCTTGTGACAGTTCAGTGTTCTGCTGGGAAACTTCTGGACCTGGCATTCATTGGTGTGGATGTTACTTAGACATTTAGCACCCACCTAGACCAGACCAGGAACTAACCCAAAAGAAACATGAAGAACAGCACAAGGTGTTGACCTGGCCTCCAAATTTATTCACAAGGGAAACCTACATGATATTAGTCATAATGTTATGCTTGATCTGTGTATAGTACTGACTGAGTGGAAACTCTTCTTCCTGGTGATTTGACTTGAGAAACTCTCACACCCTCACAAACAAGCCAACGTGACACGAGGACGAGGATAATGGGAAGTCTGGTGCTTCTTTTTTTGGAGGCCGAGCTGGAAATCCCGGCTCTCACGATGTCTCGACTCCGCCGCCAGCAAGCTGTCATTTGTAGAAACAGAGAAAGGAACAAACACAGGTGACTGGTCTCTCACGGAGCCGTCGACATCACAGCGGCAGCAGTCTGCGACGACGGCGGCTCTAAGAGAGAGATGCGGCAGGCCTTAAAAGATTTTTCCAAAGGCCGAGCAACAGTCGTCCAAAGATCGGGGTATTGATGTGCGGAGGTATTCAACGCCTCCACACGGAGCACAGTTTGAGCCATTTAGTTATTTCTTTCCCTTTTTCCCCCCAGCCGCCGCTCGAAATGCCAAAATAAAAATAAAAATTGCAGCTGTGTTTAAAGCTCAAGGAATAAAAATACATTTCGTTGGCCCTTTACATTTTCTCTCTTGATGCACTGAGGCTGCAGATCATTAACAGACCCTAGTCCACAGGTGTCAAACATACGGCCCGCAGGCCAAAAGCGGACCGCCTAGGGTCTAATCTGGCCTACAGCATGAATTTGCAAAGAAGATTTACATAGAAGGGGCGGCACAGTGGAGAGGTGGTTAGCACTGATGCCTCACCGGTCACCGGTTCGAATCCATGGGCCGACTGGGCCTTTCTGTGTGGAGTTTGCATGTTCTCCCTGTGTCTGCGTAGGTTCTCTCCAGGTTCTCCGGCTTCCTCCCACCGTCCAAAGACATGCTGGTTAGGTTCATTGGCCGTAGGTGTGCATGTGAGTGTGAATGGTTGTCTGTCTGTGTGTGTGGCCCTGCGATGGACTGGCCACCTGTCCAGGGTGTACCCCTGCCTCTCGCACAATGACAGCTGGAATAGGCTTCAGCAGACCCCCTTGACCCTTAACAGGACTAAACGGGTATAGAAGATGAATGAATGAATGATTTACATAGAAGTGCATGAAAATAACTGTTATACCTAATTGGACATAGCACAACACTGAGACCCAGGACTAAACAGCAGACAGCAATGTGCCGAAACAGCACTTATTTTTCAATAAATTTCATTTTTTTAAAGGATGAGTTTATTAAATGTAAACATTCTCCTAATTTACTTGTTCTTCTTTGCACTAAAACAAATGGAATAATAGTCTGCAGTCGTTATTGATAGGTTATTGTTCTATTATGTTATGTTATAATGGGCTGTATGTGGCCCCCAGCCTAAAATGAGTTGGACACCCCTGCCCGAGTCTGTTCCAGATGTTCCCATTTAAACTCCCCACCAGTCTACTTGGATAAGTGGTGAAACATCTTCAAGGAAGCCGACAAGCCAGTGTGCCTTCATTTCATCTTGTCTTGTTGGATACTTATGAAGTTGATTGTCTTGATATTTGCAGAAAAATTTTGTGTTTTTCCACATATTCATTTCTGTACATTTTGTTAATTGCATGATTGTTGCCTTGGGGCCATTGCTAATTCATCACAAGATAACTATTAGGTATAGGTTCCTGAGAAATACACTACCTGGCCAAAAAAAAAAAAAAGGTCTCCGCCTGGATTTCACTAATCAAATAGGTAGGAGCCTCCTATTGGATAATTACTGCATGGGTGATTATCTTTCAGCTGACAACAAGTTATTTAACCCCAACTGATGCAATGAGTAGCTTCCCATTTCTTCAACAACCATGTCTAAAGACACATCCTGTGGTCATGGAGAAGATGTTAGTCTGTTTGAGAAGGGTCAAATCATTGGCATGCATCAAGCAGAGAAAACATCTAAGGAGATTGAAGAAACTACTAAAACTGGGTTAAGAACTGTCCAACGTATTATTAAAAACTGGAAGGATGGTGGAGAACCATCGCCTTCCAGGAAGAAATGGGCTCTGAGAAAAATCCTGATTGATGGTGAAACTCAGGGCTATGTTTAATAGTCAAAGTAAGAGCATTTCCACACGTACAATGTGAAGAGAACTCAAGGGATTGGGACTGAACAGCTGTGTAGCCTAAAGAAAACCACTAATCAGTGAGGCTAACTGGAAAAAAAGGCTTCAATTTGCTAGGGAGCATACATTTGGGTGGACCATAACCAAGCATGCAAAATTATTTTTAGATAAAAAAAAAAAAAATAGAAATAAAAACTAAAATGGAAAGAACTGATCTTAACCAAAAACACAGCTAATGCATGGTATAATTGCAGCTTTGTGCTTTTTTAATTAACTGGGGAACGTGATGTTTTCTCACTTTTTTGGACACGGTGAAACAAAAAAAGCTCAACTGTTATAAACATATATAACAACATATATACAACTGTTTTAAATAATGGCTCTCACACAAGGCACAGTCCAGTGTTATGTGATAATTGCCATAATATGTGCTAAGAACATCCAGAAGGTTCTGGGTTCTAATCCATCATGGCCGACTGGTTCCTCTCTGTGTGGAGTTTGCATGTTCTCCCTGTGTCTGCGTGGGTTTTCTCCAGGTTCTCCAGCTTCCTCCCACCATCCAAAGACATGCTGGTTAGGTTCATTGGTAATTCTAAATTGGCCGTAGGTGTGAGTGTCTCTCTGTGTTAGCCCTGAGATAGACTGGAGACCTGTCCAGAGGTTACAGAAGACGAATGAATGAATGAACTTCCATATACCCCAGAAACATAGAGAATGTGGTGATATCCATTATCAGGCCCTTTAATTGGCTTTTAACTGGGGTGTCTGTCTCAAAATAGAAAGAAATTATCCACAAGGTGTTCATTTCATTTTGCACTTAAACGTGTAGGCGCCGAAGAGGATCATATGTAACCGCCTCCTTTTCTCACTCTCATGATCTAATTGCGCTCTCATTCCAGGCCACAGCGGGTGAACTGGATGAAGGTGGACGACGACGTGCCGTCCCACGCCGTCATAACCGGCAGCGACCTCTACATCGAAAACCTCAACAAGTCCTACAACGGCACCTACCGCTGCGTGGCGTCCAACGCAGTGGGGGAGTCATACGACGACTACATCCTCTATGTCTATGGTACGCTTGTCCGCTTATACTTTATTATTATTTTTATTAGCTCACCTTTTTTTTAATCTAGCTCCCCATCTGCTCATCTAGCATTTCAAGAATCTCATCTACTTTTTTTACATCTAATTTGTGAGAATAATTTATGTGTGGTCTGATGAATGATTTACAGCCCTGGTGAGCTGTTAGCTCTCACTGCTAACACCTGTAGCATACTAAACACTCTGTTGGCATAACCCAAGGTATGCACATTGGATTTTAAATAAGGGCTCTGATTTACTGCAAGTTTAGGACACTCTTAATCCGTTCCTGTTTCCAACTGCACTGTCCATGTGGCCAGTGCAGTTGGACTCCATTCAGAGAACACGCGGTCCAGAGGCTAAATCAAGACTGACATTAGCACAATGGAGGAAAGGGGCCTTTGATAAGCCTTCAGTGCCCTTGTGACAGTTACTCTAAGTACTAGTTTAAAGTCCTCAGTGTTACTTTTCTCTCTCTCTGTCTGCGTGTTTCTTTTGGGTATTTTAACGACCCGAAGAAAAGTTAACGCTCTTCATTCACGCACATTTTTACGTGATGGATTTTAAAAGGCACATTTTAGGTTTAACATCTTGAAGTTTGAGCGCTTTCAGGCACAATTGATGAATTGATGAACTCACAATGATTTAAATTAAGAAAATTTCAAATTTAAGCAGGTACATTAAATGTGTAAAACAATATAGTAGTATAAATACATGCACCAATCAGCCACAGCATTAAAACCGCTGACATTTATCTTGTGATAATTCATTGCATTCAAGTGGATGTTACTTAGACATGTAGCACCCCCTAGACCATAGCAATGACACTCTTTGATGGCAGCAGCCATCCCCAGCAGGATGCAGCCTGACACAGGAACGCTTTAAGAACAACTCAAAAAAACATGAAGAACAGCACATGGTGTCGACCTGGCTCACAATTCACTAGATCCCAAACTGATCAAGTATCTGTGGGACAATCCACAGAGGCCCCTCCCCTCAAAGGCCCCCCCACTAATAACATCCTGTTGCCAGACACCACAGGACACCCTCAGAAGGCCCATGTCCATTCTCTGATGAGTCACAACTGTTTTGGAGGCACAAGGGAGACTATACTAGCACTAAGTGGTCATAATGTTCTGACTGATCGGTGATGTCAGGTTCAAAACTACTTTGGCTTTTTGCAGGAGGTGAAGTTAATTGGTAATAAAACACTGTTATCATAAAACAGCTTTGCTGAAAAAAGTAGTAGTAGTTTATTGTACATCAGCTCCACTGAGGGTTTCTTTTTTATTATTTCTTTTTTATTACATCCTGATCTAAATCAACTCATTGCTCTACTTTATACACCCCGACTCAGGTAAGACAAAAAAAAGTCGACTCGTGTGTAAAGTGCAAAGTGTATACTGCGTTTTTTTATAATGTTGTGTTTGTTTTAGCTGCGTCCCAGCTGGGGATCGGCAGTCGAGAGAGTGTGTGTTCTTTTGACCGACGGCGCTCCCTTCCACAAACCTTGGGTTAATCCTCAAACCCTGCTTCCACCTACTTTCTTTTATCTCCACAGCTTCCATGTTGATCCAGCATCCCCCTCTCTTTCTCTTTAACACTCTCTCATCCTCATAAGCATTATCTCCACATGCTTTTGTACTGCTGATACCAATAACATTTTCTCCCCGAGCATTGCATTACGGTCTAATGTGCTCATTTTCCCCCGACCAAAATTACTTCACTATCACTTTTGGTGGACCCTGAGCCCGCAGAGAAATTATTTAGCTGCTATTGTCAGAGGGAATTAGCAGAGTGAAAAGGCTTCTTTTTATTTTTTTTAATGTGCGCCTGATGGACACCAGCTGAATGGATGTTATTTACAGCAGAGCGAGCTGCTGTGCTAATGACGAGTGCAATAAAACAACGGAGGTACTGTCACAGATCAGGAAACAGCTCACTGCCACCTGCTATATTACAGCTGTTAGTCTTGGCTAACTGTGTGGTGTCAGCCTCTTCTCGGGGTTTAAGACGTTTCCCGGCGCTACGTTCATTTCAGGGAGTGAACTAAAATTGACTGGTGAGAAATAATCCAATCTCATCTAATGTAATGTCATTTAGGACTGGAAACGGTAAATAGCACTAAAGGTATACATGCGCGCTTGATGAATATGAGTTATTTAATGCCTGATCCTTTGGTAATTGTGAATCATCGTGCTCTCTGCAAGACCACTTCTGTACTGAGGCATTTTGCTGGTTCACTTCGCCGCTTAAATCCAGACGCTTCACTGTGATGGAACTTCATTAATATGTTCTTGGGTTAGGGTTACGCTGAGAATATTTCTTCAAGCAAACAGAAATAATTCCATTTTGACAGTTTAGAGGAACGTAAAAAGAAACTGTAATAATTTCATATTATACTTAAATCTAATCTCATTCATTCATCCATTTTCTGTAGCTGCTTGTCCTCTGGAGGGTTGTGCGGGGCAGGGGGCTCATTGGGAGGTGGGGTACACCGTGGTCAGGTCTCCAGTCTATCACAGGGTTAACACAGAGAAACATTCACACCTATGGCCAATTTAGAATCACCAATTAACCTAACCAGCATGTCTTTGGACAGTGGGAGGAAGCTGGAGAACCTGGAGAGAACCCATGCAGACACTGGGAGAACATGCAAACTCCACATAGAAAGGCCCCAGTTGGTTGATGGATTAGAACCCAGAACCTTCTTGCTGTGAGGCATGAGTCCTATTTTAGTTCTGCCCACTGTGGAATTGTGCCAAATCTGTCCCAACTTTACTGACAACAGTAAATTCATAAATTAAAAGAAGATGACCAGAGACAGACGCGTGTTTTCAACTTTTGCTACCCACATCCATTTTGACTAACTCTTGCTTTGCCACCTCCCTGGATGCTCGTCCCATTACTTGATCTTCACCCCATGCTGGGCGAACATGTGCAGAAAGAATGGATTCATTCCATCAGGGGGGAAACGATCGATCAAGTGTTTACGCGGTTATTAGGAACTGATATTTTCCTATTGAACAGATTAAGGTTTCCACAAGGCTTTCAATCCAATTGGTACTTTTTGATCAAAGTTTTTATTCTGATTAGTCCGATTATTAGTGAAATGCTGTCCATGTCAACACTGATTAACTGTACATATAAATACAATAAACTTTCTCCTCAAGGACCTCAGGAAAATATGATGCTGGCAATATTAAAGTCTTAAAGCTATAGGTATGCCGCTAGTAAGTCAGCATCTGTATCAAGCCTGGTTATTAGACCATTCTAATACATTTATTACGCTGTGTCAAATCCATAGACAGTATATAAATATGGACAATGCGTCGCCACTTCCTTCCATTGGTCAAACTGATGCTATAACGGGCGGCGGATACCTCCACCAGTTACAAGGAAATGTTGGATTATTAACTGTACTTATATAACATTATATAAATTACTTAAAATTCACTGAAACCATCCTTGAAAAAAAAAATTTGACGTGTATTTTAGTGTTTTAGTTTGACCCAAGTCCCATCCGCTAACATTGAGGGGGCGGAGCTTATGACCTATACTGCAGCCAGCCACCAGGGGGAGCTCTACTTGCTTTGGCTTCCCTTTTGAGGAGCAGTTCCAACGCCCATCTTTAATATACAGCCTATGGTCAAACCTTTTCGTTGCCAATTTGCTTTTAACAGCATCGATTTTCGTTCTGCAATTTGGCTTCCATTATATATTAAGTATAGCAACATTAAATGATGCATTAGCGGACAT
>JASGAT010394102.1:0-21076 GCA_030220025.1 Chelon auratus | reverse complement strand
GTCACTGCTACTGATAGTAGCTTTAAAAACTGGGACAGAACCTCTGCTATGATGAGTGGGTGTGGTCTAATTACATGCACCGTATTAGGGAGAGCAGGGTGTCCGTTCTTCAAACAGATATACGTTTTAAGGAATCAATACAATTACTGTTGGTAAGTTTCTGTGCTGGAACAAATAACACAATGAATTTACAATTAATAATTATCTTATATATAGACTTGGCTACTAAAATTAAAAGCAGTCAGGTTCACTAGATATTAGAAACATCAATTGAGTCAAAAACAAACAAACAAACAAAAAAAACATATCAATAGATGCTACTGGAAGTTTGGTTGCCTGAGTTGAGGAGTTTGTCCACTACAGTTAGTTCTGGAAACAAGCTGACAGTTCTATTTAATATGGTGGGGATCGAACATGTTTCCATGACTTCTTGTGGCATTTCTTCAGTTTGTCCACGTTTAAAGAAACCTGTATGCTCTGCCTCCACCGCAATATACCAAGCAACAGTGTCTCTGTTTACCGTGGACAACAGGTACCAGTGAGTTGAGTTTTAATGCTGTGCTTCACTCATATCTGCATCATTTAAATAAATAAATAAGAAAGCAAATCATCTACCAGTTTGATGGTTGAAGTCTATTTCATGGCAAGACTGACAATCGTCATTGCCTCTTCTTCTAGCTTCTTAACGGGTAAAAAGGGGTAACATCTTTAATTACAACACTGGAAACTTAAAGAATATGGCAGCTCCTACCCGTCAAACCGAACAGTCCCAGTCTGCTCGGTGTCTACTTTGTAGTGGTCCAGGAGCAGACGGACCACTTTGTCGTGTCCGTTCCGCGCTGCGATGATCAAGGGAGTGGACCTCTGCCCGGCGAGATGGGTCACATAGTTAAGCAGAAACCGAGTCTCCGCCTCGGAGTGATTGAGGAGCAGCGCGGCCAGGGTCAGGACTCGTCCTTCGCTGGCTGCCTTGTACACGTAGCCGGCCAGAGATTCCATCTGAGCCCGACAGGTAGCCAGGACCTTCGCTTTCTTCGAAACTGACGCCCACAGTGTCCACTCTTCCAAGGGAAGCCGCCTCCCATTAAAATGTCAAAATAAATCCCTGTAATCACATGAAAAATATATCTTCACCCCTACAACCCCAATAAAAATGTTAAGGATTCCAGTTGGTTGCGTTTTACAGGGTAAATACCCGATACTAAGCGCCCAGCTGACAGCTTTTGGGACTCCAGGCGGCGAGTACCAAGCGAGCTAGCCGGTTAGCTAGTCTGCTAACGTTATTTAGCTGGTAAACAGTCGGTCTGTTTAATGTCAAAATTGCAAATACACGAGTTAGCACATTGTTGTCCGCTGTATAAGTCCACACTATGGTGTATCCAATAGAAAACTAAACGAAGCGTCAAATATTTCAAAAACAAACATAGATAGGCACTTTCACCTTTTACTAGCTCGTCATTTGCCGGAAGTTACTGTCCAACTTAAAAATACCTCCGACTGGAACTTTCTTCGGCAGTTATGTGTTCCTTTCGCCCTTACTTCTTCGCTTTATACCTAATTCGAACTAAGCATGCAATATCGCCACCTACTGGTCCTTTGACTTGTCAAATCTGAGGTTGATGAAAAGCTAGCCTTTTGGTAAGTCGTCACTGGGGATTGTTTTCAGTTTTGTTATACAGAGATACACTAATAGTCATATTTGACGACTGAAGTTATCCATCTTATGGTAATTGCAAGTGAAAAGTAATAAAAGTCATAATTTCTTTAAGTACATTATTCCAAAATATTTTATGAATTTTGAAAGTTTCTTCTAGTGCAGATGCATAACTCATCAACACTAGAGACTGGGATCCTAGGTGTTCCCTTAGTTGCAGAGTTCATTCATTAGCAGACTTACAAATCACAAGTTAAAGTCTCAGATCAGAGCCCATATTACTGCATCCTAGAGTTCAAGTAACAGACACATTTAAACATTTTTGTTTAGAGGAAGTCTTTGTCAAATTGCTGCAAAAAGGAAGGTACACAGTTTACATATAATAGATATAATTTGTTTTTCAACAATCAAAACACACCTCCCGGCCTAGAAGAAGTTATATTAGGGATAGCGAAATGGAAGGAGAGGTCGGTAGGCCAGATGGAGTAGGTGGACAGATAGGGGTGTACAAGAAAATGGTCTGGGGACTTGGCCAACTGGCGGGGAGAGGCTGCTAAAAGGAATACAACATCAGCTAGGTCAGCCTTAGAAACAGAGGGGGTGCAGACTATACACTGTATACTGTAAACATCGTCTTTATGTTCAATATCACATTGCCACCTGTCAAGTTCTGTCTCAGTGAACAGTATGTGCAGTTTAAAAGACTGGTCAGGACCAAATAAGGCATGGAGGCTGACTCCATAGGTGGGCAGAGGAAATGGAAGAGAAATGTGTACCTTCATCCTTCTGTGTGCCTTCAGCTGTGACCGCCAGGCAGAATGTGTACGTAATTCTTTGTAGTTTTCTTTATAGCGTCACATGAATGCTATGTTTGCATTGCATTCATGTGATGCTATAAAGAGAGCAGTGAGAGGTACTGCGAGAGCAGTGGCTGACATAAAGGTTAAGTAAAGAGATTATATGACAGTTATGCTTTCATCTTGAAATTGTATATCAGGATACGTTGATTTTTTTACACTGGCACTGTGGAATGGTGTACTATCAGTCTGAAGAGGAATAGGTCTGTGGAAACATGGGTTTCTTTTTAACTGAATACTTTTTTGATAAATATTATTGACTCATTTGACCTAGATTTATACTGGTTAAGGTTGTGGCTTTTATGGTGAACGGCGGTTCTTGCACGCCTTTACCGTAATGCTTGGAATACACGTTGTAGCCGTCCCTTTGAATCACTGAAAGGCAGAGAGTCACGTATGCAAAGCGTAACAGGAGTAGAATGTGTCCGACCTGTCATGCCTCAAATCAGGTCTTTTTTATGAATATTCACATTGACCATCTAGTCAAAAAAGGGGAATGCAGCCGCGGCAGTGTTTTTTTTTTTCAGAGCTGACGTTTCAGAGAAACCCAGAGTTTAAGCACCGTGTGAAATCTAGCAGGGCTCGGCGTTCCATGCTAAATTATCAGATTGAGCCTTTAACCTTGCCGTAGTTAAATCCGGAAGTCACATTGTACTACCATTGGCGGATTTATTCCTCATTTCTAGAAGGCTGCAGTAATAGGGTTAGTTTACTTTAGTTACTAACTGCATTTATATCTGCTATATCATTGAAAAAGCAACATTTTAACGCTGTGTTGTTGGAAAGCGGGTATCTGCGTGTGGGGGGTGATATCAATAAATAAGCTATCAATAATAAGTGATAGCAATAAGTAAGCTAATAGAAAACAACTAGCTGTTTTTCATTTAGCTACATTTTCCCTTGCAGCATCATGAACTATTCTGACTTCGACTCTGATGGATATTCGTCGAATGAAGATGCAGACTACGTCCCATCAGGTGAGGACCGTAAATATCCTTAGTAGTATTCGACTACACGCAACATCGCAGTTTGAGCATTGTGTTGTAGGCTGAGCTGCCTTCAGATGGGGTCGGTTTTACCGTGTTCATGAGAGACCACATTGTGCAAAACGGCCAGTTTCGGATATACCTGATTTTTCGTACTTGTCCGACTCGGATGTAATAACTCTCGTGAACAGGAGGACGCAGTATGGTTATTATGGAACTGGAACAACAGAGTACTTCATAACAAAACAAAATCAGGTGAACAAAATGTGATAAAGGAACATGTACGCTACATTTGTTGTGCTCTTACACTGCTATGAAGCAAAGAAAAACAACTGAAACATTTGTAAACTTGACCTAACAACTCAACTTTATTCTGATAGACTTCCATTATTCTTATTTAAAAAAAAAAAAGAAGTCATATATAGAATACGACCGGACAGTTGTTATTGCGTTATAAGAAATGAATAAGAAAAAAAAAGACTGACCTGAAACTAGCATTCATGCCCTGATGTAAATGGTTAACCACTATAGATATCACTCAGCAGCTAATTTCAGAAGGACTTGCCAAAATGAGGATGTTCTTGGTGGTTTCTGACTGCTGAGTGCAATTAGACAACGAGATGTGTTGGTTTCTGAACCGAGAGCCTCTGGAAAAGGAAATTTTAGGCTCTCTTGGTAAATTGGCCACAGATTTACCAAAGTTGAAGATTATGCAAAATAACTGTGCCCTTAAAATTTGGGGCGGCACAGTGGCGAGGTGGTTAGCACTGTTGCCTCACAGCGACGAGGTCCTGGGTTCAAATCCATCCATTTCTGTGTGGAGTTTGCATGTTCTCCCTGTGTCTGCGTGGGTTCTCTCCGGGTACTCCAGCTTCCTCCCACCATCCAAAGACATGCTGGTTAGGTTCATTAGTGATTCTAAATTGGCCGTAGGTGTGAGTGTGAATGGTTGTCTGTCTCTCTGTGTTAGCCCTGAGATAGACTGGAGACCTGTCCAGGGTGTACCCCTGCCTCTCGCCCGATGACAGCTGGGATAGGCTCCAGCAGACCCCTGCGACCCTTAACGGGAATAAGCAGTTACAGAAAATGAATGAATGAAGCTTTGTGACACAACAACAGTGGTATTTCATTTCACTTTAGAGTTGTGATGTTTCTACACAAGTCACTTCCCCATGCATCCTTGCTAAAACTGGCAGAGGTAGAACACATCCAGGCTTTGGGCTGTACTTGACAAGATGCATACTTTGAGGTGAAACAGTACTTGGGCCACAACTAAGGATTCTTCACATGTATACACCCCCTATTGTGGGACAATCTCTACAATCTCTACAAATAAGTGAAATATTTTTAGTAAGTCCAAAAGTTGCTGTCAAATGATTACTGGCATTTTCATAAAGTGCAGAGATGAATGATAACTTATTATATTGTAATGTGGCCATATAGTCATAAATGCTTTTGCATTTACCTTAAGTTACCCAGTCATTCAACAGCTAATACGATATTAGATAATAATCCTTTTGATATGATTGAGATTATATGAATTGCAGATATTAAATAATACCATATGTCTGTTGAAGATAGGAAATCCATGATCTATGTTTGCACATTGATTGTTCTCCTTCACAATGCTTTCTGTATTCTTTCTCCTCAGGTGATAACCTCAGTGAAGATGATATTAATGAGTGTGAAAAGGAAGACCCTCTTCATGAGGATGACAGTGTGCCACATCCCGACAATGTGAGCAAGAAGAAAAGGAAAGGGAAGGACACCAAAATGAGGTGAGAGGGCTTGACAGAATCTTTGAGTGAGAACTGAGGAGAGGACTGAGAATGTTTTCACTAGATTTCACCATAATTTTCCCTTTTATTGCTTTTTATTGCCCTCTTTTTTTTTTATAAGAATTTACAAAAAAAAGAAAAGAAAAAGTATTCACCCATTTAATTCAGTATTTAATAGATGTTTTCCATAGGATTTTGTGAGACTGGGTGAAATAAATAATGGCGTTAGATGTTATTTTGTAGGAGGAAATACACTAATTTATAGGGTGTGCTAGCAGGATTGCTACAAACATAGCAATCTTGTTATGTTAGACACAACAAACAAGACTCTAAAATAGAAAGCTTTACCAAGTAATCTAAACAGTTAATCTTCTCCCGTCGTAGTGCTTTTACAGACCGTGGCCACCACCATGCTTTTTGGCGGAAGTGGTGCGTTTGTGGTGATGTGCCTAAAATAGCGCCTAGTGATAGACAAAAAGCACCATTATGGTCTCATCATACCAAAGGTACTTTGTTCAAAAGCACATGGGAGACTGAAGGAGACTGACGATCTCCCACATGCCTTTGGACGAACTCTGTTTGAGATCTGTCACGAGTTTTGCCACTTTCCCATAATGCTTTGACTGGTGAAGAAAGTGTGCCACAGGTGTTATATGCAGTCTCTCCCATCTCCACAGCTGTTGAATCTTTTACCTCCGTCTAGGTAGTCATGAGTGCCTTGGCGGCGTCCCTCACAAGTCTCCTTCTTTACACAGTCACTTTGTTTGTGATGATGGTGTGCCATGTTCTTTCCATGTCTTAATGATGGATTTTACTGAACTCCAGAATATGTTAAATGACTTAGAAACTGCTTTCTATCCCCTAACTTATACTTTTCAATAGCTTTTTCTCAGGGTAGCTTAGAGTGTTCATTTGTCTTTGCTGTGTGATTGTAGCCAGGAGTACAGATTAACACATCGCACTCAGGTGATCTCCATTTCACTTTATTATAAATCCTCCAGCAGTCTTCTGGATTGGTCAGTTTTTTAGTAAATTCTTGTCTTAAGTTGGATTCACCACAATTCCATTTATAAAAGCAACAAAAGGGAAGCAAGCTTTTGCAGATGAATAACAGTTGTGTTTCCGGTTATATCAACACAAGCTGTTGACGTTAAATTATTTACAATCAACATTAGAAAGTCAAATAGATTTCTCTGACATTAATTGTCTCATAACAATTTAACATTAAATGAATGAATGAAAAAGCCATGTCAAACCATAACCCTTTATGGGGTGAGGAACCATATTTGGTAACTTCAGCACACATTGTAAATTGCATCCCTGCGCCTCTCAGTGAGGTTTAGAATATGGTTTTCACCCAGCCAATTAGCAAAAATCAAGGCAACATTCTCAGTTCAAATCAGGGTCAAACGTGGTCCGCAAGGTCCACCCCTGCATGAAATTTCCACGTATTTGAACATCCCCACAATTTATATGATTTAGAGATGACATAAAAGGAAAAGAAGGTCCCAGGTTCGAATCCATTGGCCGACTGGGCCTTTCTGTGTGGAGTTTGCATGATCTCCCTGTGTCTGCGTGGGTTCTCCCCAGGTACTCCAGCTTCCTCCCACCATCCAAAGCTCATGCTCATTAGGTTCATTGGTGATTCTAAACTGGCTATAGGTGTGAATGTGAGTGTGAATGGTTGTCTGTCTCTCTGTGTTAGCCCTGCGATAGACTGGCGACCTGCGATGACAGCTGGGATAGGCTCCAGCAGACCCCACGACCCTAAACAGGAACGAGCGGTTACAGAAGATGAATGAATGAATGAATGAATGAATGAAAGGAAAGGAAAGTGACAGGACAGAAGATTTTAAGGGGAACTACCGTTTCTTACAACCTGGACCTTATTTCTGGCATAGAATATGATTGTTTACTCACCCATATAACTTTGGAGTCATTTTTAGTCCTTCAGAAGATATTTAGATCCAGCGGAGCGCCGCGTATATCCATATTGTGGCAATGATTGGGGAACTGAAGCGCAGCCTCTAAATAACCTATTGTCTGCCGCGGAATGTGTTCATTTCATCAATATTTTGTTATGATACACTAGTTCTATTCCCTGTTTAGTCCGGATTAGTCCACAGTGGATAAATCTAACACTGGCTCTAAAATAATACCTTTGTTTTTCAAACGGCATTCAGTTGGTTTCATTCTGCAACCTCACCACAAGATGCCACTAAATCCTATATACTGGTGCTTTAGTAAGAACAGATATGCTAATGACGCTGACCTTTATTCACTGGTTAAACCTACAGAAAGAGGAAGATAAAAGTGCTCAAAGTAGACAAGGATGATGATGGAACTGAAGAACCACAGCTGCTGCGGGAAGAAGTGGAGAAAAACACTGAGGATGAGGATGATCATGAAGCAAGACAAAAAAAGAAATCAGATGACCTGTGGGCAAGTTTCTTGTCTGATGTTGGATCCAAACCCAAAGACTCCTCATCTGCCTCACTGTCCGTACAGAATGTAAGTATGTTTTGCATTTGAATCTTAAATATCTAAATAATGTGCTATGTTCGGAACCCACAGTTACACTGGGTAAAATATGTTGAGTGAATTAACAATGTATTGCATTTCATCAGTGCCTTAGACTCATGCTTGTGTTTTTATCCCCAGGTGAATTCTTCTGTATTGAAGGTTGCTCCTTTGAATACAGAGACAAAAGCACCAGGACCTTCTATAGTCACCATCACTAAAGTTTTTGACTTCGCTGGAGAAGAAGTTAGGTACGACTCTTTGACTCCTCCTTTCATTTTGACATAGTTTAGAAGATTGATGAATAGATAATGCTACACACACACGTAGCATATTAGTATGATATAGAAACTGCAGTATATACAATATTTCCAAACTGACCGTCCTTTATTGAAACAATGAGAAATAGATTTTAAGTCAGCCATGACAGTATGTGTAAAGCTGTAAACCAGACCATGACAAGTGATCCCACACCATGAATACCGTGCTTTAATTGTCAGTGTGAAACAGGTAATATGCCCTAAATTGAATTTACAGTCTCACTTTACATGTCTCTTTAAAAAACACAAGTGATTATCATAGCTTGTGATACTTCTTTTTTCGGACATGACTCAACATAGTTATTATTATGTACCATATGAAAACTGTACATCACAGTCACGCCCCGTGTGCTCTTTATAATTATGGCTCCATATAATTAGCATACATAGCTTTCAGTGGTTGTGGTGTCTATGCAGTGCTGATCTCATATACCCTCCTTGTGTTTGTGTTGTAAGAAAGCCTACATTTTATAGTTTACTTTTTAGCTCACAGATTTAGATGTAAATGGTCCAACAACTGTGTAGATTAGACATTAGTTTTGATAGCTCAAGTTAGATTCGGTGTCCAGTAGCTTCATCACATAGAAAGAGATAAAAGATATTTAAGCTATATATATATATATCACAAACACACACACACACACACACACACACACACATAGGGCTGGGCGATGTGGCTGAAAAGTGTATCGCGATATAAGTGTTTCATATCAGTCAATATTGATAATTATGGATTTGTTTTTTAACCTTTAATTTTCATTCATTTTTAATTAATATTCAGTAGCGGTGGAAAAGATTTGGCTCATATAATCGGCCATCAAAGAAGACTCAAGTCGTCTCAGTTGAGTCCTACCACGTTTGATTGATATATAATCAATAAACGAGGCCAAATACCCCAAGAGGTATTTGGCAGTTCTTAGTACATACACATTTAGCTAAAAGTGTCACCACTGTATACTAGATTTTTCAAACTGCCGTAGAGACAAAGACCTTATATTGAAGCAAGTTTGTTCATGTAGTGTCTATTTTTGCATGCAATGTTCAGCAGTGTTTGTCTGTTTCCCTCTGTCAGGGTGAATAAGGAGGTAGCAGCAGACTCCAAAGAAGCTAGGAGTTACCTGAAGAGCAAGAGCACCAAACAGGAAAATGAAGATCATGAGAGAAATACCTCCTTCAGCCAAACGCCAAAAAGCATATCTCTTGCTGGTCCCAGGTATACACATCGTAATACATAATGTTCACTGCAACACCTACATTACAAGGATGTTTTATGGCTAGCTATGGACTCGACACATTTTCTTGGGAACAGGTGTTTTAAAATCTTGCAACAAAGAAACTCCAGGTTTTTTCGTGCCAGCACAGTTTCACTCAACATATTTTACATAGTGATAATTATTCAGTAGTCTCTTGTTAAAGCTAGCACAGCATAGCAGTCTGTTTCATGTTGGACAATTCAAAGCCAAACCATTTCCATGTCTGGTCAGTCTTCACCGGCTGTCACAACTCGACCTAGTTGTGAAATGGCAAAGCTCAAGGCGTGCCTGTGACTCAAAGAAAACGGTACTACAAAGAACTGGCTGGTGTTCAAGTCATTAATTCAATCATCTTCTGTAACCGCTTATTCCTGTGAATGGTCGCAGAGGGGCTGGAGCCTATTGCAAGTGTCATCGGGCGAGATGCGCGGTACACCTTGGACAGGTCTCCAGTCTATCTCAGGGCTAACACAGAGAGGCAACCATTCACACTCTCATGCACACCTACAGCCAATTTAGAATCACCAATGAACTTAACAAGCATGTCTTTGGACAGTGGGAGGAAGCCGGAGTTAAGTCATTAATAATAAAATCAATTTTGCCTGTTGTTCATAGACAACAACTCTAATATGTACTGTCCTTGCATCTCTGAGATTGACATACTGATATTTCTGACCACTCTTCCATCTGTCAATGAGTTTTCTTGCATGTCCCACACCTCCCATGCGATCTTGGACGTTGACACCAAGACGGAGATATACAACTGAGATACAGTTGTAGATACTGATCTTCTTCAAAGGAGGCAGTTCCGCGTTCACAAACAAGATGGTTAGCGGTTTGATCTCTGGGAAGTTGCCACACGCTGAAGTGTCCTTGAGTAAGACACTGAACCAACAGTTGCTCTCAGTGCTTGGCACTGGTGTGTGAATGTGTGTGTGCTTGTGTGAGCGAATGTGTAGATGTGTCATTGTGACTGTATAGAGCTTTGAGTACCAAAAGGTGTAAAGGTAAAGTGCTTATACAACATATACTATACATCATATAACGAAATTGCATGTTTGGATAGAGGGTTAGTCCTGAGCCACTGTGACCACGCGCATCGCCACTGTAGACCAACCGGAGTGCTCTGAGAAAACCCACGCAAACATGGATAGAACATGCAAAGGCACAGGCACAGAAAAGCCCTGAGAATCGAAACCTCTCCATCCTGGGGCTCTATATAAAAACAAGACCATTTACCATATTACCATAGGCACCCACCACTGTTGAAGGCCTTAGAGAGCTCTAAAGATCTCTATCTTACCAATTTTGGTCTTGGTATATTACCAAAATATGGCAGTGGTTTGAATTTCAATTTTCGTAGCCTCTTCAGCAGAAGAGGTTTGATGATTTTCTGCCCAAACTCCTTTACATTTAATTTTGTGATGGTAATAAATAGTTTGAGAATGTGCACGTCTTCTTTCTCAGAGAAAAAAAAACAGATATAGGAGTGGAAATCATCTTCCAGTTCCGTGTCCAGTTGACAACAAGTGGTGGAGGAAAAAACAAGCGACAGGACCTTGATTTTAGGGTAAAGTGCAAAACTTATCCAAAGGTGACTAGTCTCCAGTGTCCTCATCATAATTGCAGACGACATGATATCTGTTGGTCGGATCACTGGTGCTGGTCAGATACACAAGTATTTTCAGCCAAATAAGAGGTCAAAAGGAGTCCCTGTTCCCTGGTTCCGTTTGGTCTCATGGGAGATGCAAATTTACTCTTCATCATTTATTTGGAGCATAGCATAATGGGATGTTTTGGATCCCCATTGTTTGGTTTTGGCAACAGTTCATCAGGCTGTGAGTGTTCTAGCAGGCTATGGTTTTTTTGTTTCATGCAGGCCTCCATTTGTCTCCTGCATGAAGCATATGTGGGCCAACATTCATACTGTTAAGGCACCAAAGGTAACTAGACAATCAAAAAAAGATTCCATGCCCAAAAAGTCCAACCTATTCAGACCTTCTCATCTGATCAAAGAGCATAGAGAGACTGATCCTGTATCCCCTGCAGTTTGTATACAAACCGGGCATTGGGGTGGATAATACCGTCAGCTACATAGATACTTCTTGACCTCTTGCTCTGATAGACTGGAGACCTGTCCAGGGTCCGCCTCTCGCCCGATGACAGCTGGGATTGGCTCCAGCACCCCAGGCGACCCTTCACAGGAACAAGCAGTTACAGAAGATGAATGAATGAATGAATGATATTTTTGACCCAACAACAAGGTTGTGGCTTGACAAAACTGGCAGTACCCTTTTATTATGCCTTTGTAGTAGAAATGTGCTTTGGTTGTTGTAGTGTGCAATTAATCACTTCCCTCTTGTTTCAGTGCTAAACGTCCAACAGGAATGTCAAACATCCTGAATCGTATTGGGGGAAAGAAACAGAAAATGAACACACTGGAAAAGTCAAAGATGGACTGGGACGCTTATAAATCAGAGGAAGGCATCACAGAGGATCTGGCCATTCACAACAGAGGCAAAGAGGGGTAGGAGATGTGTTATTCTCACCAGTGATTATTAATAATTGCTAATAACCAAATCCGCCACCAATAAATCCCAACAATGTAAACGTGCCACTCCAGTGGATCTGCATGCCCTGAATTTTTTTAAAGGTTGGTTAAGTTGCTTCTAAATGCTGGAATGTTCAAAATGTCCACATATCACATCTCTCATTGCCAAATGGCCATTAACAGCCAGCTAATCTGTGAATACCACCATCTACCTGCAGCTAATGTTCATGTAGTAACCCCAGAGTCTACAGTCTTTGGATTGTATAAATAGAGGCATAATACAATATTTTGCTGTGAAGTAGTGTCATGTGTACAAAGTATCAGCACATTAGCATGTGACTGGATCCCTAGATTACATTCTACTTGAGTTGTCAGCACACACACAAACACAAAAAATGTTGTGTAAAAATATTCAATGAGTATATATGTTCAATGAGCAGGCATAATGGAAAACACAGGGACGATGTGGGATATCTGATTGCAAGCTTTAGGCACGTGTGTCCAGAACTGGCACATCTCCACATGCATCTCCAGATCCCATCTCAGTTTTGTGCTCTGAAAATGAACCCAAATAGACCTAGACATCATCTAAGGCGCAGTAGAATATTTTAACAGTGTCTGTCTAATGGATCTCTACCACTGCTCCAGAACTGAGAACTGCTGTTTTATGTGTGTGTGTCATGACTCAGGCACACACACGTTAAGTTATTATTTATTGATCTCTACCCTGATGTTGGTTAGATCTGCACAAAAATCAGACTCCAACCCTGGAAGTTTCCATACACACTGTCTTCTCTGGTAATAAAGGGAAATAAAGACATGACGCAAGCAACAACCGCAGCCAGCACGGGCATGTCTGCCGTGTGGACGTTTCAATATATAAAGTATTATATAAATATATAAAGACCCACTGATAGCGATTTGCAAAACGTGTGATTTAATTTATCACCTGAAATCCAAACATCCAAGCAAGGAAGTTTCCCAGTAATGGTTCCGGTGCCCATTACGTCGATCACAATTGACCGGTAGATCGCGAAGGCAGTGTGGGTAGATCACATGCCACTGGGGAAAAAAAAAAATAGTCTAATCATTTATCTGCTGCACTTCCAAACGTTCATCTTTTTGTTTTGTTTTTTCACTTTTTATTGCGACATGCCCATTCAGTAGCACACATCCAACAAATATGCTCATTCTAACCGCACAGAGGATCGATGCTGATTTCCAGCTGCAAAAGCTTCTGCTCCATTATTATTTAATGTACACATGAGTGGAGTCAAGTTAAACATTTTATTTTGAATTTTATTTTATTTTATATTGTGCATCGTTGGAATGTGCTAAATGAATATTTTCATAATTTTGTAATTGATTTACTCTTTGAAACATTACTATTAATTTATGCAGTTACAATGCCTTGATTTTAGTGAGGGTAGTAAACAGTCATTGCCATAAATGCAATGGTACTAATTAACTACTTTCTGTGTTTCAATGTTTCGGTTTCGGGTTTTCGGCCTCGGTCTCGTCATTTTCGGGTTTTGGTTTCGGCCAAGAATTTTCATTTCGGTGCATCCCTAATTTATTTATTTATTCTTTAGTTAACAAGGACATAATATAATATTTTAAAAGGCTATCATTACTAATGAACAGACATCACTTACGGTGCTTTTTGCTTTTCAGCCGATCATTTATAATATTGATTATATGTTTTTCTTTTAACGAATGAATGAGGTAAAACTCAAACTCCTGTTTATGCAGGAGCACCCCTGTTGAGTATAGGCGGTCTTTAATGCGACTCAGGACACATCGTGTTCACACTACCAAAGGAATGCGGACATGTGTGAACACACATGACCCAGACCACCACTGAATGTGGGTCAGAGATCAGATCTCTCAAATACGATCCCAGTGCATCTTCAGGGTGTTCACATCTGTCCTATGTGATCGGACAGATCGGACCTTAATGCAAGGTCGAAACAGGCCCACAGAGATTATGTGCAATGGTGAAATATTTAATACACCTAAATTCTACTAAATTCTACTAAATTTGGTGGAGTTGTTGCAAATGTTGCATTTTTATTGAGATTTACCAATATTCTAGGGAATTTAGGACATGTAGACAGTTCATTTGGAATGTTTCTTTCTGAGGGTTTTTACCACATGATTGTTTGTGGTAAGCTTATTCATTGTACACAAACCAACAGCAAACAATTTGCTAGGCTCATGTAGAGATGCTTGCCCAAAAGAAACACATGACTTTGGATATGCTTAAATATTGCAAACACATACCTTTTCCAAAAGGTGGTTGAAGGAATGAAAGAGGCAAGCTCTGTTTGCGCGTGGAATGGATAAATCCTGCTGCATGCAAATGGGAACATTAGTTGAATATTCATTTTCATTAGCCTTTTAAAGAGCTTAGTAGAAATATTGCTTTAAAATGTCTCACACACAGGCTGTGATACCATCAAATAACTTTCAAACTCCATGCTGAAGAAGAGAGACATGTTGTTTATGCTTAGGAAACAGTGTGCTTGTGATAATGACATGGCTCATTGTGTTTTAAGTGTATATTTGTTCTCGTGATGATTAAAAAGTACTGTAGATCTAACGTTCTCTTTCTGTTTTGTTGTTTGTGTGTAGGTATGTGGAGCGGAAGAACTTCTTGGAGCGCGTTGACCATCGTCAGTTTGAGTTAGAAAAAGCAGTGCGACTGAGCAATATGAAACAATGACCCATACTGACAACAAATACACACATTCTCACAGAGTAGAACAGATGTTTCAACTGCATGTACCTTTCTTCTTTCTTTGCTATTATTAGCTGCGATTTCCACAGTAAAGTGAGCTCAAACTGTGTTGTTTTTTTGTTTGTTTGTTTTTTGTTTTGTTCCTGTCCTTGTGAGAACCAGTTACAGTTTAGACCTCCACATTTTTTTTTGGGAAGTAAAGAACTGGGACCACCAAGAATGACCAGTTGTTTCTGCTTTTCATTCTACCTCTCATTCTGTTTTGCCATTTTCTGGTTTTCTTTTGCACCCTCACCTTTCAGAATGCAGGCAACTGTTGGTAAACCATCTGCCTATGTTTTAAATTGAACGTTTAACAGACTGGAAGTATGATTAAACTGGTTCAAGAACGGTGCATGTAACGTGTATGGTTAAAAAAAATGTCAGGAGGACCATTGGCCCTTAGACATCTTCACATTATCAGAGCGGGTCCTCCAAAAATGTTTGGACACTCCTGGTCTAAGTTTAGCCGAACGTTCAGATGGCGACAGCTGTCATGTCTTACTTTATTCACTCCTTTTAATGTGTGGCTGGTTATATCAGCTGCATCTGATTGAAATTAGTCATAGCAGCATCTTAACCAATATATACAGTTCATTCAGTGCATAGGCAGGCATTTAACAGGACACACACAAGCCTGGATTATTATTATTATTATTTTTTTTTTATTTGTTCAAAATTCATTGTCTGGGCAAAACTGAGGTGGTTGAGTTTCTGAGAATTTAATTCAGCCAAGATACTTTATCTTAATGCAGGTTCTGCATTTTGAGAATGTTGAGTGTATTAATAGAATAAAAACATGATTTTAGTGAGGCAAAAGTTAAAACTTCACAGCAGTAAGAGACCTTACAAGAATTTGGTGCTCCCAAACAATCCTCCTGTCTGACATGGAAAAATATGCTGTGTACTCATTTTATTAAAATATACACTGACCAGGCATAACATTATGACTACCTTCCTAATATTGTGTTGCTCTCCCTTGAGCCTCCAAAACAGTTGTGACTCATCAGAGAATGGACATGGGCCTTCTGAGGGTGTCCTGTGGTGTCTTCATCAGTTTGGGATCTAGTGGATTTGAAATCCACTAATCCACTGCCAGGGGTTTTAATGTTACCTGTTATCTATTCGTGGACGTGCAGCAGTTTGTTGTTTTTTGGCCAGCATTTCCTCTCTCTTTCTCTGCATCCTCCTTTCAACGAGCTCCTCATCCGTATACTCTTTACCCGTATTACAGGTAAACAAGATGCGTGCAGCGCTCAGACATGACATCATCCAGGTCAGAGGTTAGTAGGTCAATCTACAGACCCCAGATTATGATAACATGTAACTCCGGACTCAACGGGGAATAGCACTAGTGTATCATAACAAAATATAGGTGAAATGAATGAGTATCGCGGCAGTGTTTTGACATCCAGTTTCCTTATGTTTGAACATCTCAATTTGTTTGAGTTGACTGTTCAAATGTTGTGCAGTCCAGTTAAGTTTTCATCAACTGTTTTTACAAGATTTGGTGGAAATCCTGGTTTTATTCCAAACAGACTCACTGAGTTATAAACTTTCTTAATTCATATTTTTTGGGTCTACTCTTTCAGTAAAAATATTACTAGTACTAGGCAAAATCAATTTACACAGTTGAACTAACCTGAGACCAGAGTGATTAAAAGTGTAGAAATTGCTATTAACATATGAAAATAAGTCAGTTATTTCACTGAGTAAGAGAGCTCAGACACTTCTATGAAAATGGGATTAATAGGTGCAGTTAAGTGATTGTGTGTAGGATTTTAGAATTTCTTCTTTTTTTTTTTTACTAAACAAAAAGTGTAAGCTTTGACTGTATGAGATTATGGTTCAAGATGCAGGTTCAGTTTTTGCATCACACATATAGTTACAAAAACATATATGTTTATATCACCAGTACTTTGATTAGCTGCCCAAACAACAGACAGTTCATTGTTAGTGCTTTATTTTCTTCTCTCTCACAACGTTTGAACAGGGATAAATGTCGTTTGAACCACAATCCATTAACAATAAATTCAGTCTGTGTTGTAGCTGGTCTATTTAAAATATCAACTTTCAATATGAAAGATGAATGCATTCAAAAAGTTTTAATATACCTTACAAACTGAGACAAACAGTTCAGCTGTATATAGAAATAGTAATAGTGTATTCAGGCATTCATATTTCCAAGATAGAACAGCATGGATGTTTAAAAACTGTTGTCTGCAGGCTATTGCCAAGACTAAATGAAGAGGCAAATGGCTTTAAGCATATAGGCCCTAGCCTACCATCACTGGTATAAAAGACTTTGTCAACACCTGATCTGAAATAAAAATGACAGACGACTTCACAGAAAACGATAACTTACTGGAACTGCACCGTATGTTTACAATACTAAAAAAATAAAAAGAAAAAAGAAATTACCAAAATGAAGAAATTAAAGTTTTCTTATCATTAATTTGACATGCCCCACGTTACTAAATGAGTAAAACTAAAACAAATAAAAGTAAACCAACCATTTTCAAATACTGCCTTACAACTTTTAAAAGCTTTTCATTATTATCCAAAATATTCCCAAATGGGGAACCACACCGTGGCTCGTGAACCATGGGACGGTCCCTTTAAGGCTGGACTCGATCATCCCTGTGGAGGGAGGACAGCAGACAGTGGTGCAGGCCAGGCGGTGCTCTCCGTTCGCTAACGGTACGGACCTGTCAGCACAACCGTAGCAGACGCATAACCTCGTCATTTAATCACTGCTCCGTTGACTGGATATTTATTGTCGCATTTTTGAAGATTAATCAAGGACTGACTAGAGGGCCGACGCGGGGAGACAGGAAGGCGGAGAACACGGGAGAGACAGCCGGGTCTGCTGGACTTTTAGGCGGCGCACTGCTGTTGCCGCAAATCCCTGCTTCTGCAGCGCATACATTTTTTTTTTTTAAACATCCCCTCTCGAAACCAAACGACCACTTTCTCTTACTGGATGTTCGCCTTTGCTGTAGTGCTAACCATGGAATGGATGAAGGGATAATAACACTGGGAGTACCATTGTGTTATGTGAAAGTAGCAACTGGAGAAGAAAAAAACCACACCGAGCCCTTTAAAGCTAGGAGCCAAGTAGAGTGACAGCACCAGCAAAATGTCTGTCCCCGTAAGTATGCCAACCCCGAGGCTCAGGAAGTAGCTTGTCTGCTTTTCTCACATCCAGTGTTTCACGTTAGCTTTGTATAGACGGCTCTTTTGCTCTGTAAAGCAAGACCTAGCATGTTTAACCAGCTGACAGCTCAGCCTCAGCTCAGCACACACCCAGAGTACATCTACCAGCAATATGGTTATCAGAAAAGCCACTACTCAGAACTGTTTTATTGAACCAGCAAGACATTACAATCAGCGGTGTGAACCAATTCTTAAGGCATACATGTGATTGTTATGTGCTGCTCTTGCTTTCCTAGCCAGACTCAACCGACTGATGTGGCTTAACCCTAACCCTGGCTTGGCCATGTTGTGCCCTAGCTACATTCAGCAGGCCTGGCCTCTCAGCACAGTTATCTTGCTAATGAAATGGTGTGTTATGCATATTGTCAAATGCACATTATATCAGTGTTGCACATAGTCTCACATGTTTTACACAGGCTGCTGGAAATGACCTTGATGGAGCTTGTTGTGTTTTTCTCTGTCACATTCCTGAGGATCTGTTTCACAATCCGCCTGGAGGGTCTAATGGCAGCTTTGTGTGTGTGTGTGTGTGTGTGTGTGCCCTGTCAGTCTATGTATGATAAATGAGACAGTGCGATAGATAGATAGATAGATAGATAGATAGATAGATAGACTTTATTACTTTTGGGAAATTTGGTTGGAATAATATTATATAAATCATTAAATTGTTCACATAACTTTTTGCCAGAGGAAACTTACTACTCATGTTTACCCAAAACTAAGTTGGTTACATCACATCACAATTCATATGCACTTGGATTAGTGCAACACTAACTAAAAATATTGCCATTTGCACCATTGACATTTAGAGCTAATTCACACCTTAAATACTCCTCTGTCTGTAACTAGGGGTGCAGCGAAATGAAAATTCTTGGCTGAAACCGAAAATGAAGAAGACCACCCCCCCCCCCTTCCTGTTCTCAATAGGTGGCGCTACAATAATTGTATAATTATTCTCTCTGTGACGTCAAAGTATGTTAAAACAGCTTCACCAACAACCTATTTTCAAATTTTGAAGTCAATCTGATAAGGCATCAAGCCTGAGGGCAACCAAGACACAACCAAAGTTTTACCAAAATAGCAGACTTCCTGTTGGGTTTAGAATATGGCTCCAACTGACTTTTTTGCGCATCCTGGGATATTTCCAGATTTTTAGACGCAACGGGCTTCAGGAGGTGGTCCGAAGATGGCGCTACAGAGCCATTTTGCCACGCCCGTGCTCAAGGCCCTTATACATTAAATTTTTTGGGGCGAACAAAGGCGTCTGCAAATTTTCAGGACTTTTCGTGCATGTTTAGGCATGATTTCATTGGAGGAAAGATGCAGAAAGTACGAAAACAATAGGGTCCTTGCAACTCCCGTTGCATGGCCCCGTTGGGCCCCTGCTACTTAGTTGTTCGGGCCCTAAATATGTGTTCATTCGTGCTATTTGGTAATAGTTATTTAGAATGCAAAATGTGTGTGTCACAGATTTGTGCTGCCCATGTGAATGTTGCTTATTTGTTTGTCCTCATCAAAGCAGTGCTTATATGTCGGAGAGGTAGAAGACTGCATGGAAGCAATAGAGACCAGATTATAAATGACAGAGCAAGTAATGAGGAAAAGCTTTTGAATCTTACTATAAACGGTTATACTTGAAATGTCCTGAAGTCAGGAATGTCAGGAAAACAAAATAAGTCTGGCTAACTAAAGCTATAACATCTCAATGTAGAATTATACAGAAATATGAAATTATGAGTTTTCAGTCTCTTAAAAAGACATATTCACCCAAAAAACTAAACCCTTAAAGATAACTTCAACTAAAGTCCTGCAAAAGATTGTGTAAAGGAAAAGAGGGTAAAAGTCACTTGAAAATATCACACAAGGAATGGTAAGATATCTGTAGTACACACTACTGTGTGAATAAATTTATGGGTCAAATGCTGAAAAACCTATTGCCCCATATAGGATCAGTGCAGTATAAATTATTATTTATTATTATTAACTGAAGTGGGTCCAGGGGCGGGGTTTAAAATATTATTATAATATATAAAACAAAATTTATTTAGTTATTTAACTGTTAATCTATTAGTATGATTTCTTTTTATAAATGACCATATATAATATTTATATTGGCTAATACTACTGTATATTAAATAGATGATCATTCATTCGACTCAACATCCTAAACCACACATGTCAATCTCCCTTAATTGTATCCGGCCTGCAAGATAATATTTTATATCTATCAGAACTGACCCGCAGGTATTTTGCGTGCGTCAAGCTGGTGCGTCAATCAGCTCATCCTCCCAACTTTATTGACAAACTTGTCAGAGTCTCATGGTTGCCTTGGCAACCGCTCAGCTATCGGTACGGCAGCGCGGCGCTCTGAAGTTCATACGGTTGACCAATAATCAGTGTTGGGTATAGTTACTTTGGACAGTAGTTAGTTAGGTTACAACGTTATCATCAATCAAAAGTAATCTGTTATGTTACAGCGTTACCTATGGATAAAAGTAACGCGTTAGAGTACTCATGCATTACCAAAAATTAAAAGCCGCTTGCAGTGCCTCGCACATGCTGCAACTCAGCGACACACAGCCTCCTTTAAATTCGCAGAGAAGTCCTGACAATGAATAACGTCATTCATCCAACCAAATTAACTCTGCAGGATAACAATACCAGGGTGATAGAGTGGTGTTTGGATACAAGATGTTTTTTTTTAAATTGGAAGTGGAATTTTTTGCAGTCGGCAGAAGCTTTTCACCAACGCAGAGGTGAAAAGCTTCTGTGCATTTTACCGTTATGTTGTTCTTGTCCTTTTCGCTGGTGAATTGAAAATAATGTGCGTACTCCCACGATTCAAAAGCTGTCCTCTCTGCCATCTTGCCGGCGGTTCGAAAACACTCACACACAAACACGCACACACACAGGTAACATAGGTCAGCAGGGCACAGACGCATCATCACAGCGCTGCGCCTCCGCTGACACATCCACAGGTGGCACAGTACTGTCTGACAAAAAGCAGGCTGTAGTCTGAATTTTTCTTATTTTTATTTTTCTTATTTTTTTTCTTGTCTAATTTTTCCTTATCCGGAGTAATTCTTAAAGCAACAGATTACTTTTTTTAAAAAAATAACGAAGTTACTGATTACTTAACGCACAAAAAAAACTAAAAACTAA
>JASGAT010394101.1:7605-29858 GCA_030220025.1 Chelon auratus | reverse complement strand
GAATCTTTGGGATGTGCTGGAGAAGGCTTTGTGCAGTGGTCAGACTCTCCCATCATCAATACAAGATCTTGGTGAAAAATGAATGCAACACTGGATGGAAATAAGTGTGTGACCTTTGTTTTTTTTGGCTGGTGACTTTTTTTGGGGGCCAGGCAGTGTAGTAAACTATACTATCCATTATATTACCGTAATTTCTGAAAAAGTTACAATTTAGCCAATACAACTTCCAACCAACCACGTAGCATTCCATATTCAAAAAGAATGCACTTATCACTGCAAATATCAGTTAAATCAGATATCAAATTCTTCCACATTAGGATTGTTTTTGATTTTGCTTTGCTTACTCTTGCTGATGACAGTTCCAAATACAAAATGTCCAGAAATCTCCAAAGCCAGTGAGTCTTGGAAATGTCATGAGGGGGTCTCCATCGCTGGGCAGTAATCTTTTTGGCTGCAGTTAAGCCAGCCAACCAGATTTTACATGTGTAAAAGTGACAGCTGAGAGTCATCATTTAAAGCATGTACTGCAGGATCCATTGGAAACTGTACCCCTGATATAGCAATGATATAGTTTCGACCACCTTCTCCCAGAATTCACCAACACTTGATATTCCCAAACAAGATGTGCAAAGGAGCCAATGGTTCCATGAGGGCAGAATGAACAATATGGGTCAGGAGCCAGTCCCATTAGGTGTCTAATTTTCGTTGTTAAATATGCTCTGTGACAGAATTTTAGATGTTTATATTGATGGTTTGAGTTTTTCAAAACTCTAAAAACATTATGCCAAATGGTTATTCAAATCTGACCCCCATGGAACCCCATAGCTTTACAAGCTGACCTTAATCNAAAAAAAAAAAAGAAAAAAAAAAAAGAGAATTTTTATCGACGTATCGACGGACAAGATCTAGAATTCTCCCTATTGATGTCCTGGAGGGCACCGATGCCATTCCTCTCCCAGTTCTTATTAGTCAATGGTTTTCCTCCTGTTTGGAGGAGCAAGCACAAGACAGACAAGCAAGGAGATCTGACAAGACACAGGTGAGGATCATGGGGAAGGAGCCGGTCAAATACAAATGTGGGGAAAACACAAGAACGAGTAAAACAGGAAGAGCATACATGGAAAGCCAAACTAAATACAAGTCCAAAACTGAGACTCATGGCATCATAGCAAAACAGACCAAGCTCAAACAAAAACTAAGGAAGACCAAATTGTAGTGTCCTTTGGGTTATTATTGTGATTACTGGTGTCCATTGAACAACGGCATTAAAACATGCTTCTTCTACTAATATGTCTTCTGTGAAAGCTTCTGCCACTTCAGTGATTAAAGCCTGACACTTTTGATCACAAAGATTATCATTAGATAATAGTCTTGTGTGATATATGCTCAATAACTTTCTCATAAAGTTAGGTGAAAATGGATACCAATCTCATTATCTATGTGCTGAATATAGGACAAGCAGACATTTATGTTAACTTAGCATGAAGTTCCTGTTCAACCATAAATAGCTGTTTCACATTTTTTTGTTAAACAGACAACATGTAAGGGAGGTTCAGAGTCTGGTCTTTTTTGTAAACTTAACATTCAGCACAGAGACATTAAAGTGCTATTGATCTTCACATCAAGAAAACCTTTCCCAAAATCCCCAAATTCTTCTTTAGTCTGTGACTCAGTTATGTGTCTTTAATTTTATTTATGCTTGACTGCTGAGAGTTTACCAATACATAATTACTTTTGGCCAACAAAAAAAGCAAATTATGCTGTTTCCACAACCTACTCAGTTATTTTGAATTACTGGATTACATCACTGAAAGGAACATCCTTACCAAAGCACATTCACTGACCATGGGAAAACGTAGATTTTAAAGTAAAATAGTCTAAATCTCAACCTTGAGAAAATAGCATTTTCTCACGCGCTTTCCCATGGATTAAAATGATTTCAGCGTGGCTTGTGCCAGTAGTTGTAATTTAAGTCATGGCATTTCAAAACCCTTTCACCAGGCTTGTAGTCTGGGTGTAATAATGGCGTAACAGTCCCTCCTGGGATTCCTCCTGTCTGATTGGCTTAGACGGTCTTTGGCTGTAATCCATTCCAGGTTAGCACAGGTTAAATGGTTTGCTGAGAGGAGAACAGTGTTACTGATCTCGTTTTAGAACTTTAAAGACATGTGTGACCACACACTGGACTTGATTTGTAAGAGGTTCATGTGTAAGTCTGTGGTGACTAAAAGCCATAAGTAACGTCAGAATTTCTACCAAGATTAAAGATTCTGTGTTTTTTTTATACTCCTGAATTACAAGAAGTCAGTGTTTTCTGCTGAGGTGGAAAAACCTCTGGATTGCATGCAGACTATTATGAGACATTAGCTTCCCGCTGAAACCCAGACTAATGAGGCTTCTTTGAGGCCTCTTTAGACAGGGTGGGAGATTCCCTGCAAATATCAGAGGGAAAGAACTAGTTGATGTCTAGCCTACGTGTGCCTTGTGGAGGCTTACGATTTTGTTACCTGCGGCATTCTGTGGGGGTTCTTCGGGAGAATGGGGTACAGGGATCACTGCTGCTAGCCATCCATTTGAGAGTACTGCACATATTTTCCACACTAAGTCAAGCATTGTTCTGGTGGGTGTTGGATGGCTATCCCTTGTCCCTGGTTATATTTATTGTCTTCATGGGTCAGACTAAAGGTGTAGCAGGTGAAGATCTGGTATGGAAACCTCTGAATTAAATTGCCGCTTTTTGCAGATGATGTTGTTCTGTTGGCTTCATTGGACCGTGCCCTTCATCACAGCTGGAATGTGAGTCAGCCCCTACAAGGCTGAGGTCACTGTGCTTTGCGGATAGTTCCTAACGGGTTGCGGAAGAGTTCCTGCTCCAAGCAAAGAAATGTAAGTATCTCGGGGTGTCATTCACAAGTGATAGTAAAATGGAGCAAGAAATGGTATGGTGGTGAAGAGGGAGCTGAGCTGTAAGGAAAAGTTTTCTTACCAGTCAGCCTATGTTCCAAACCTCACCTATGATCACAAATTTTGGGTAGTGACAAAAAGAATGGTATTTCTCATACAAACGGCCAAAACAACGGTCCCCCGTTGGTTGGCTGGTGAGGAGCTCAGGCATCCTGAGGGAGCTTGTAGTAAAGCTACTGCTCCTTCGTGTTGAAAGTGGCCAGTTAAGGGGGTTCAGGCGTATGGTGAGGATGCTTCCTGCGCGTCTCCCTGTGAAGGTAAGCCACCTGGGAGGAAAGTCTGCAGATCCAGAATTTGCTGAAGGGATTATATCTCACGTGACCTTGGAATGCCTTGGGATACCCTAGGAAGAACTGAAATGCGTTACTCGAGAGAGAGGGATGCTGGATGGTGTCTATATTTCTTTTTATTTGTGATCACATTTTTCTTTATTTTCAGTAGATTTACAACAGTTTCTCAGACAGTAAGTCATACACAATAAAGCAATTTAATCACATGTAACTAGTATCTGACAAGGACAGGTAACAAAACAAAACAAAGAAACAAAGAAAACAATAATTCAAAAATAAAAGTCTCTATATATTTAATATGTTTTACTTATCACTACACATATTTGAGTATGCACAATTAGTTTATTTCCAATGACGTACTGATTTAATGAAATGGCTGTACCATGGAACATTGAAAGAGAACAGATAAATTCATACATGTATTTGCATAAAGTATAAATACAGCATATACACTTGAAATAAACACGATGACATGATATCTATAAGTGATGCAGGACATATGCAAGACTACCCAGTGGGTAAAACAGATGGACTGAGCCAAACAAAGATACACAAGAGTACTGAGGCAGAAGACAGTGTCTATAACAGTAGCAGTTTATATTCCATGGTGAGTGGGCCTGTGTAAACCATGAATAGCTAGGTCATAATCATCACTTCTAATGACTTGATTGTATGTTAGTCACTGATAAATGAGTCCAGTAAGTAAAAGCATTGCCAATAAACTACAAAGGAACATAATTTATATAGTAACTGAGTATGCTGAGTTGGAACATAATGCAAATAAGTGAATATGGACCTTAAATACACAGTCTCTGTGGTTAAGTACATACAGTGAGTGAGTAATACATTAAGTGCAAGAGTAAATACATACATAAAAGAGCAAGTGTGTAATGAGGAAGTGGGTAAATATTGTGCATATAAGGGTCACAAACTGAGAGAAACCACATGGGTACACATAAGTGATTACACTACATACAACCATCTGACAAGTTAAATTTAAAAAAAAAAAAGAAGTTTAAGTTAAGTTATTTCTGTTGCTTACTCCAGCTTTGGTCAAAACAGTGCTCCCCCCTCTCTCAGGTCTCCTCTGCACACTACTGTGTGACAAATATGACAAACAGGGACACTCTTAGTCAAACATTTACCCAAGGCAGCTTACAGCTCTGTCTGAGGGACCGTCGCCGGCCCTGTGGTTTTATCTCTTCTCTAAATAGCTTTTACCTGGACTTTAAGATTTAAAGTCTGCCTTAGACATTTAGTCACCGATTGACTTGTTTTATTCTGGTCTGTCAGTCAGTCATGAGCACAGACTCACGTACACACACACACCCAGACCCACACCCACACAAACAACTCCCTTTCCCCCCTTTCACATGAAAGATTTAACCTGAGAATGTTAGGGAGCTTATTGTCTTGCCTGGATAGTTCCAACAATACTTGCATCTTTACCTCGGTTGCCTTGGTTTAAAAAATTAAAACTGAGTATGTGGGTATGTAGCAGATGGACTTCATTTATAGCATAAATATGAAGTCAGGGTGTAAAGGGCAAAGTGCAGCTTCGATGTGTGCCATGTTTTAGTGTGTGTGAGCATATATCATATTTTTCAATCATTTTTTTTGGACTTGATTTTATGTAATGTGTGCATCTGTGTGGAGCACTTCTGTGTTTGCATGTGCCGGCTTAAGTCAGGCAACGTTGGCGCACCAGTGTGTAATTTTCTATGTATAACCCTGGCTCTCAGAATTACGGTCAGGGTAGCCAGTTTATGATTTTCTCCTGTTTTTCTCTTTTTGAAATGAGATAAACACACATCACATTCAAAGCAGAAACATACAGACTCATGCAAACAGTATACACATGCATACCAACTAAGTAACCCAGCAGCTATTTAAGTGAATGCATACATGCAGTTTACATTTGGCTATACAGCTATAGAAAAATAGCACTTATAAAAATACTTCCCTTCCTCTTCAAACCCTTCCTCTCTCCCTCTTTTTCCCTCTGGGGAAATTATAAAGGATAATACAGAAAGCAGTTGAGCTTATCCAGATTTGCGCCTGTCGTCTTGGAAAGAGAATAAAGTATCTATGACAGCCTGAATGTTACTAGGATACAACAAACCACCGCAGATGTCCTTGTGTGCTTCTCCAAGCACGTGCACGGACATGCACTCACATGCACTAATGCACCACCACCACCACAAGTGTAGTCATACTCTTATAGAAGGCAGCAGACTTCCTGCACATCAGCTTTAATTATAGTGTCACAATAAACAGATTTGAATGGAGAATTCTATTCAAATGATAGGTGTTTGGTTCAGATATTTCTGCCAAAGCAAAACGAACATTCTGACAGCAGTCATCAAATGCATTGTGTTCTGGCACATGTGTGATGGCAATTTGAGTATTATACTGGAAGAAGAAAGAGCAGTCAATTTGAGGTCTTAGATGAAGAGCTACAGGTGAGGGGTAATCAACTGCTTTCACTTCGCTCTGATGTTCCTAGGCTCAGGCATCATAAAAACAGATCACACTTGCACACGGAATGATGAAAAGGCAGCAATGTGGTGATGAGAGACTATGCAATGTTCCAGGAGAGCTGTAGTGATGAAAAAAAAAAAAAAAAAAAAACTTGGTGCAAATTGTGCGGTTACCAAGATGAACCAGTATCACCTGTAAGGCAACAAGATTGGAGCAGCCCCAAAAGAAACGTTTATTATTTTCAAATAGAGAGCGGTCCTGAGCAATAGACTCCAGAATGTCAGAATGGCGGACATCACACCATCCACCCTCATCCTTAACGCTGGTATCCCGCAGGGCTGTGTCCTCAGCACTCTTCTCTACTCACTATTCACCCATGACTGTACTCCCAATCACTCCACCAACACCACTGTCAAATTTGCTGATGTCACCATTGTTGTAGGACTGATATTAAACAGGTCAGCCAACAGAGAAGAGGTTCAGCATCTTGTGCAGTGGTGTGTTGACAATAACCTGGACTTAAACCTCAAAAACCAAGGAACTTGTAGTGGACTTTAGGAAATCTAAGCAGTCTGTATACAGGGAGAGGAGGTACAGAGGGTAGATAGCTTCAAGTTCCTGGATGTTCACATCTCTGCTGACCTCACCTGGACTGCACACATCTATCACCAGGTGAGCAAGGCTCAAAAAAGAGTGTGTTTCTTAAGAAAGCTATGGTATTCTCGTCTCCCTCAGTGCCTCCTCTTCCCTGTGTGGTTCAGCAGCTGAGCAGAGAACAGGAAGGACCTGCAATAGCTGGTGAAGGTGGCAGAGCGGACAACTGACAGACCAGTGGTCCTCATTTACAGACATTTACACTGGCCGACTTTAGAAGAATGCCAGTCACATTTCCAGGGACCACACCTACCCTGGATATAGACAGTTCACCTCATTGTGGTCCGGTAGGTAAAGCAGGATGCCCATGAATCAGAGGGTTGGTCCCTGGAACGTGCTACATGCTGCAGTGTCCTTGAGCAAGACAGTGTGTGAATATGCGTCTGCTCTTGTTTGAGCGAATGGGTACATGTCACTGTGACTGTAAAGCGGTTTGAGTACCAATAGGTTGAAAAATGCCACATAAAAACAAGACATTTATTGCCTTCTAGAAAAAGACACAGATATACTAAAACCAGAACCAAGAGACTGAAAAACAGCTTCTGCCCTTAAGCTGTGAAATCCCTCACACCACCAGGCCTCGAGCCCATAGAAATAACAATAGCAACTGTACCTATTCCCTAGTCCACCTTCACTGTTTTAGACAATTTTACTCTATTATGTACAATTTTGCATTGTTCATTCTTATTTTTTTTGTTCTGTCACACAGTTGATTTTACATTACTGTTTAACAATGCTAATATTACATACCTCATAACATAACTCTTCTATATCACTTTAATTCACTATTTACATTCATGTATGCGCTACTGTCTGCTTTTACTTGCATATGCTATTGATTTCCACAGCTTTTATTTTTATTGATGCTGAACCAGAGAGCTGCTAAACTGTATTTTTTTTGTTTGTTTGTTTGTTTCTACCGGACAATCACAATAAAAACCTTTTTCCTTTTCTCTGTTTTTCTTCTAATCTAATTCGTTAACACAATACATCTCATGTAGGCAGCATATGTTCACATTTCAATACATATATACTCTCAGTATTACCTGATGTTATTTGGCAATAGATATCAGTGGTATGTCAAAAATACACATTCAATAACAATCCATGCAGTCACCTTTGCCTTCTTATCTTCATGCGTGTTCCTGCAGTCACATGCTCCGTGATCTGTGCCCCCTTTGACCCTGAGAGCTTAGCATGTGCTTTAGGATGCTGTGATCTGTGTCACATGGAGCTGCTCATGAATGGCCTAATGTTCATGCTAGAAAACATTATGCACGGAAATGGTATGCATGGGATGACCTGGGGGAGTGTGTGCACTGAGACACCCAGCCTGTCTCAGTGCACACATTGCTGCATACAGGGAGCTGTCCTAAAAAGTGTATGTTTTGTGCCATATCACAAAGTATACTACAGAATTCAATGGATATCTGTATGGGAAATATTATATATGGCTGCATTAAACTTTATTTATTGTTAAGCATGAAATCAAAAATGTGACAACTTTGAGGGATGTGAAAGAAATACTTTTCAAAGCACTTCAAGAAAAGAGAAGAGCAGAGTTTAGACTTGTTTAAACAAGGAGTTGACACAACACGTCCTGCAGTGGAGGAACAGCCAACCAACCTAAGCTACTGAGTCAACATAAAATAACACAACCACCAGTGGTTGGTTTCGAGATGAACTGGTGGAAGGGAAAAATGGCACCATCCACTTATTTGAAACCTGCTGCCAGTTTCCAGCTGTGGGGAACAAGTGTGGGACATGTGGTGTACGACATTAAAACAGGAATCTTAGTGGCAGGAAATTGCCAGTATGCGGAGTGAAAGTGTATGATTTCATAGTTCACTGAAATCGAATCAAAAAGGGACCAGGAAGTCAACAACAGAGGGCAAGAAATGCACGCCGAAAAAAGAATGTCTTACCCTGCTGGGCGGCTCTGCTCACTCTGAGTTATAAAAAGGCAATCCTCATCTTTTATACATGAAGTTTATATCATAGCAGCAGTTGTAGAGCTTGCTCTCACTGGGGATCCTCATGAGGAAGTGTGTTGTGTATGGACTCCTAGCTAACACTGGCACTCCTGTCCTGTCATGTGATGATCCATTTTAGGTTCTGACGCAGTGCCGAAGGAGCATTGCGTTACACTGTTATATGAAACATGCGCTAAGCGATGGGACCCTCTCAGAGGACGCATGCCAAGTAAACAAGAATACTGAGACATCTGAGCACAGACGAGCCCACCAATTAGACTGGAATTTTAACTCGTTTTCAGAAGTCACATAACTCCTGTCACTCTGTCTTGGGTGGGGAACTTCAGTGTTTTCAAACACAGACGGTTTCATTTGAAGCTGTGATTTGGGTTTCCTCTTCACCACTTCCTTCTGGGGCAGAGGTCATGAAAGATGAGAGGAAGAAGGGGTGACAGGAATGAAAGCAGCACGTCGAGAATAAAGGAAGATCCTGCATTGTTATTTTCTAAAAGTCTTTACCCTAACTGGAAAAAAAATGTAAAACATCATGTTGCAGGATCAGACACTCTGTAGATACCATAGTAGTTGAAAATGGATAAATCAATTTAGAGACTTTTCATAATTTTCTTACATTGTAGCAGTTTCACGTATTGTTTTTGTTATGTATTACTTTTGCCTCATAACTGCTGTGTGGACTGAGCAGAGACGAAGCAGACAGACAGCCCGTGGGGCTGCAAGAAACCAAGCAAGACAAAAGAGAGAAGGGCTGTGTTATTGTGCAACAGCTTGACATTGATCAGGGTTGTTGAATGATGACGCGACGGTCCATTGTCTCATCTGTCTGCGGTGTGATCAGCCTCATTTTCCTTTTCTGTCTGTATGTCTACTTGTGCAAGTCCACTATCTAAGGCATTTATATATTCTATATTTTCATAATTTTAAATAATGAGTTTTCATTCAGAATAGTCAGCCTCTTAATGTGTTTTTATGTATACAACCAGGTGTTCCCAATCTTTTCAGCCCTTAAAGCCTTTATTATATAGTATTGTCTGCTCCAGACTCCTTGGCATGTTCCACAGACACATTTGTTATCATCATTTAGGAAGAACTTCCTCAATAAATTCCTCAGATGGTTTCATTTAAATAAACATTTGTTTTTCAGAACCTTTTCTCCCATATCCCAGCTACCTCCAGTGCTCATTCAATGATGCAACAGTGTAAATCAAAACAAGTTCTACCCTTGGCTGTTCCCTCTGCAACATCATCAGCACTGTTGTTGAAAACCTCAGTATCTGGAATAATTCTGACCTAAGTTTTGAGTCCCATATTACCAAGGCAGTTCAAACTTGTTTTTACCATCTGAGGAACATTTCAAAGATCCAGCCCATTTTATCTTTTAAAGACACAGAGACTATTTTACATGCTTTTATTTCATCACGTCTGGATTACTGCAACAGCCTTTTTGCTCAGATCTCTACTGTCTCCCAGTATGTTTTAGAATCAGTTTTTTGGCCTTAGTGAATACTTTTAACGCTCTTCATGGCTGTGCCCCGTACTACATCG
Source organism: Chelon auratus (assembly GCA_030220025.1). Lineage (NCBI taxonomy): Eukaryota > Metazoa > Chordata > Actinopteri > Mugiliformes > Mugilidae > Chelon > Chelon auratus. The sequence goes on along the minus strand of JASGAT010394101.1, from coordinate 19,933 downwards.
CTGACCTTTTAGCAGCATACAGGCCAGCACGTACCTTGAGATCCTTGGGCAGAGGTCTTCTGTCTGTTCCAGGGGCCCGGCTGAAAACAAAAGATGATAGGGGGTTTGCTGTCAGGGTTCCCCGGGTGTGGAATGATCTGCCTGAGGAAATCAGATCAGCTGACTCTGTGAACTATTTTAAATCCCTAATTAAAAAATACTTTCATCGGAGAGCCATTTCTGGTTTTACTTGAGTTCTAAGTGGATTTAATTAAGTTCAGAACTGTATTGTCTTGTGTTTTATTGTTATTCTGTTCTGTTTTTATTAACTTTAACTTTTTTTTTGTGCCTGGTTAAAATTGCACATTTGTTTTTTAATGTTTTGTGAAGCACTTTGTAATGTTGATTTGAAATGAAAGAAATAAGGATTATTATTATTATTATTATTATTATTATTATTATCCATAGATAAAAAACTTTCAACAAGGTATATTTTCAGAATCAGTTTCAGTCTACGCATAAAAGAAATCTGGAAAGCTCCAGTTTGGGTATGAATTTTGTAATATTTATTTTATATCTATACTGTTGTATTACTAATTTTATTTAATACAAATACTACCTGCATTACTCATCTTCAAAAACGATTTGAATCAACGGCCTTTTAAAAAACCAAATTGCGTCTCCTTTCTAGTGGTGGGGGCACTATTGTTGCTGACACATCCTATACACAGGTGGCGAGTCATGATGGAACTGAGTGTGTAGCTGTGTAGCAGTGGGCCAGATTCTGTCTAGCTGAAAACGTCTGCGTTGGGTGTGTATCCTCTCTCTAACCCAGCCACTTCACATTCAGTGCCTCCTGAGAAGCTGAAATGAGTGGAAAAAACAGTCCATCAAATATATTTCTCTCTCAGCCAAATGGATCTAGCACAACAAATATCGGTGTTTACTTAGGGCTGTAAGGAATTAACATGAATGCAAAAATATGATTAATTGCACAGATGACAATGATAGAATGAGATCTGTGCTTTATTTGCTGTCAACATATTTTCAGTGTGTCACTTCCTCAGGAAACATGTGTCCCAGAATATGGAAGACAAACCACAGTTATTTTGATATTTGATTTAAAACATTTTTTCATCATTAACAATTTGGAACCAAAAAAATATTTCAAATGGAAATTTACACAAAACAAATCCTTGAATAAACACAGACAAATAAACTGGTCAAGTGTTTTCGGGGATCAAAATGCTGGTGTTTATGCTCCATAAAGAGGACTCCAGAGTCAGTGGGATCTTGGTGATCAAAGGTTTTTCCTTTTAATGTACTATTAGTCTCAGGATTTCAAACTTCTTTAATGTGATTATTTTCTCTCAAAGGAGTGTGGACAGATTGGAAAAGGGTGTTTGCTGCTGAACAGGTAATGCATGCTGTGCATTAGCTTACACTTTTAAGATTATAATGTATTAAAATACAGTGATCCACATGCCAGGATGCAATATGCCTTTTTGTGTTTTCTGTCTTCCTACATGAGTACAGTGCTCATTTATCTACCAGAATGAAAGACTGAATGAGTGAATGCTGCTGGCTTTGGTTATCCCCGATGTGTCTGATAGTGCCGCCCGAAGACTGACATTTGTGGTTTTGTAAAAAATGTCTTGACATTTTAGTGGAATGGACTGAAATCTTGCACACACAGTTATCTTGACCAGATATCCCTCTAGCTTCATATGAATGTCATTTATTACAAAAACACAAATAATTTGTGTCACTGTATTAGTTCTTGCACATTTTAATCAAAGAGGACTTTATTAACAAGCCTTTGTCTGTGGTGGGTGCAGTAAACAATATTTAGTCACTTACTGACCCCACGTTCCACTTCTGCACAGCTATCAAATGTCCTCATGTCTGATCGGAAAGAATGCTGACGATTTGTTGTGAATATGGGTCAGTTTTATTGATGTTGGAAGCTGATGATGAAATTGTTGAAGAGCTGAAGGATGAGGCAGAGCTGAGGAGAATCAAAACTTAAAATGGGGACAAGGGAAAGGCCTGGTTGTTACAGAAACAGCTCCCTCCCCGGGGTGTGTGATCCTGCATGCAGTCATAGCTGCTCAATTATCCCTGAGAAATTTGTGGCACACACGGGTGACACTTCAACCAATCTTCTGGCTATGCATGGTGAAGTCGATCAAAGAGTGTGTTTGCAGAGTGCTACAGCATTCCTTTAGATTTGTGCAATTGCACTGCTCCTTGTGCTTTTTGAGTGCAGCTGAAAAATCAGTGTGAGGCCTGCATTCATCCAAGTAAAGGTCCAGTCTTGTATGAGAGCCAGTGGGCCAGGGCTCGGCCTGCCTGTGACTATTTGCTTTTCCAGCTGTTTCCTAGACTCACCCTGTGAGTGGGAGAGAAAATGGTGTGAGTGTGTGTGTTGGTTAGATGTGGGGGCTAAAGTGAGATGGAGGGATTCGGAATTCTAGGAAGGAAGATGGTGACGAAGTAAGTACTATAGAGAAACTGTGTGTGTATATGTACAAAATAAGTCTCTCCGGTACCCAGTCCACTGTAGTGTGTTTGCACAGTGGAAACACCCCTACGCAACACAGAGACCTCATACAGAACAAGCATTCTGTCTCACACATACACACATGCACACACACACACACACACACACACACACACACACACACACACACACACACACACACACACACACACAGAGGAATATGAAGTTACACGTGCGCATGTCCTCGACATAAACACGCCCATATGCCTGGCAGCCCAGCGTATAGACTGATCCGCCTCTCAGACACAAAGCCACAAGGGATGGCCTAGATTCCAGCGCATGCACATACAGGCAGGCTGCAAGGAAAAATATCATGCACAAGACTGTGTATGGACTAAAACAGGTTATTTTTTGTAAATTGATATGCTCGCTTATGAAATTATTATTCCTGATGTTCATTAACACCGCAGGTTTTGAACTACTGTATTATGCATTTGGTAGGGCGACAAAGTTATAAAAGTTATATCTATATATCTATCAGTTTATCTATCGATCTAGTCTAGTCTAGTATAGTATAGTATATTTAGTAGTGTATAGTGTAGTATATATGGTATAGCATAGAATACTCTAGTCTTGTCTAATATACCATAGACAAATTGCTTTAGGTTAGAGCTGCACACTGGGCGATCCAGCAAAATGACAAGAGATGGACATAAGGAATCACGACTAATTACAGAGTGGATAATGTGGTGATAGGCGTGCTATAATAAAAACTCCCAGGGGTGAAACAGTATAACCCCACAAGGCACAATCATTCCTTCGAAATTCTTCCACCAAGTAGCCAAATTAGCTCTTGTGTATACACTATGGAAGCAGACCAGTTGGTCAGTGGAGATGTTTTGACCAGACTCTTATCCCCTTGGCATGTGTATACTATCAGTTACCATCAGTTTCCAGGACAGACAGATCAGAGACAGCGAAAAGGATGCTGGAACGTTCATATATTATGTATAGGTGAATCATAAAAGATTCATCATGAGAAACGTGGAGTACTGTACATTTAAGTTCAAAATGCAGCAATGCTACAACTTTCACCACTTAAATGTGTCGAAAAATATTAAACATTTTGTGAAATTTACAGCCATCTTACCAGTTTTCATACATTCATACAAACAAAGGAACGCCCTAAACACTACAAGCTCAAGAAAATCCCGATTTTACGGATAGTTGTGTGTTTTAATTCATTTTACTTGGTCTTATTCTCTGACGAAATTGTTTACTACCTATCAGGCTGCGTGCTACGTCACGACACACCCCTATATGGTAGGGAGACAGCTGAAAACTCAACACGAGACTGACAGGCTTCTCGACCATTGAACGCAGAGCCTGTCCCAGAGTGGAGCGCTGTGATTGGACATCGCGTGGATTTTATATATATGTATAGATATGCCTGCTAAACCTTGGGGGCGGGGCTACGGAGAAGTGCTGTCCATCTGTGTTGATACGGCAGATACAGAGCTAAAAACTGGACTAACGGAGTGTCTGCTTACGTTTCTCTTCCCATGGACTAATGTAAGTTCTCTTTTTACGCACTTTCTTGTCCATTTTAATGTGTCTCGTGAAGTCGGGGGTGTAGCAGCGCTGTTGTAGCTTTTGTACTTGTGCTCTTCACGGTTGCGTTTTGCTGAGAAGTGCTTTCGGGCCGAGTGGCACACGCGCTTTTTCAGGCCACTAAAGTGAGGCTGCTGCTGCTGCCGTTAACGTTAGCTGGTGTTGTGGCTCTCTTCACGGGCTGCAATATTTTGACACGCCGCTGGTAACAGACAATGCACCCAGTCAGCCCAGGCTTAATGTCATTGTGGTGAGGCCATTTCGCAGCCGCCCCGCTACTCTAACACAATAATATTCACAGTTAACGTGCACACTGTGTGGAAATTAAAGGACGTTTTCCTCATTGTGACCGCTGCCGTTGCTGCAGTTTTTTGTTTTGTTTGTTTTTTTTTGCTAAGGACCGAGCGCCGTTAACGTTCGTTCCTCTCCTGTGTGGAGAAAGGGGCGAAACTCATTTTTTTTAAAAAAAAAAAAAGAGGATTGAATATGGGACATGTACAAACCTTGGAACATGACTTAAGTCGTGTCTTAAATGGTCAATTCGGTCTCAGTTAACGTTGCGGATTTATCCGTTCGAACAAAATACGCAGTGGGTGTGAGGGTAGCAAGCACTCGGGGCAAATATAAAACTTTAAAGTTTTCGTTGAATGAAGTGTTATATTATTGTGTAACTTAAGTATGTGTGTGCCGAATCTTTCACGTGACCCCAGTGATACGTTAAAGGTCTTAATCCTTATTTGGGGAGAGTTTGCTTATGCTTGAAGAAGGTAACTTGTAAATTGCCAGATTTATTGAGTTACGTTCGGCCTAACGGTGTGTCCATGCAACAAATAACGGGACGTCACCCGACTCCAATGTTACCCAATTCCCAGCCCCCCGACTGTCCGTTAGATAGCCCTTCCTAATTCACCCCGCTTTTCTTCTGCTCTGTTGACAGATTGTTTTATACACAGAGGAAAAAAAACTTTTTCAGCGGCTGGGGTTTTCTTTATTTTTTGTTTTAAAATCTTCAACGTTCAACTCCACTGGATCGGGAACATTTTGGCGACCTGGCTCCCACATTTGGGCCCCGCTCTGCTACTGCACAAAGTGAAGGTTGATATGCCACATCAGGTAGGAGAGCATTCACTGGTTTGGTTTTTGTGACTTAAACGCACCAAAGACGCTAGCTTGCACAGCTAGCTTCTGCACATGAAAAACAAAATAAAAGCTCTTGCAGCTCCTCTCTTTGTTTCCTCGCTGCGCCGTGTTTACGTGCTTTCAGACCACATGGCATTTCACACTGCAGATTCATTTCGCATTTCAGCACAACTTCTGCAGTCGCCTTGTCCCGGTTATGTTTTGTGTGTGGTGTTATTGTTATAGGCTGGTGCTTCCCTCCACATTCCACATGTGTATGTCCGTCTGCCTGCAGCAAGGCCAGTGCGCAAATCCACGTAAATCTCCCCCCCAAAAAAACGTCGATTAGGGCATTAAAAACAAAAACTCGAATGGATCATATGACACTGCTTTTACTGAACGCATGTTCATGGCTCCTTGTGCAAACTGACAAGCCGATGGGTGTAGTAATGTGGTTTTAGCAATGCTCAGAGGTGTTGCATGTCTTCCTTCCTGGAGGTTGTTAGTCTCTGATGTGGAGGAGACTGCGGGAAGACAAAGGGACAGATTAAAACATGGAGCTGAGTGGGGAAGAATGGACACGGATAGACTTGAGTCAGCTACTGCAGTAAGATCATAGCTTGTGTAAGTCTGTAGACAGCATGTTGAAAAGTCAATCTGTTTCCTATCCTGTAGTGTGTCCTCCACGTGAATTGGGACATATAGCAACTGTAAAGTTGAGAGAATTCAGCATCCAGGGATTTACAATGGGCTCTGGACTTGATTTTGCTTCTGGACTTGCTTCTGCAACCTTAATTATTAAATGCTTTTTGAGCAGCTTATGTGATAATTGTTTTGTTGTAATTCATAACTCACCTTAAAGTGAAGACATGGTGGATTTCTAGGAATGTTTCCACACGTTGAGTGTTTTTTCGTGGCTGAATTGAAATTAAGATGAAAGTTGAGAGCTCTCTATTTGGACTATTTTTGTTAAGTTGAATCTAAAAACACAACAGCTGTGCTGCTCCGTTGTAGTGCTGAACTGGAATTGCTTGCTTACGGTCTCTTTGGTGCACTTGATTTGGCAGTCTCCATGACATCAGAAAGTTGATGTTTTGTTGATTGAAAAACTTGTAATGTTATTTTGCCAGACCGTGATTTTGTTGCAACGTGTATGTTTGCTTGCTTCCATCTTGTTCTGGCACGTCTTACCCAGTTGCTCCTCTCCTGTGTTGTGAGTAAACACACCACACTACTGCTATAACATCATTCACTGACCGCATAACCTCCCACTGGACTGCTACTTGCTCGTGTTGCTAGCTAAAACCATATACGGTACATCATGCACCGAATGAATGCCAGGTTTGTCACAGTGCTGGGATTTTGGAAGTTGAAAGGCTCTGGCGTAAAAGAAACAATCGCTCTGTCATTTTGCTGTGTCGATTTTATTATCTAAAGGTTCCTCCCTCCCACCTATTACCACAATGGATTACAGAGGGCCTTTTTTTTATATAATGAGGTGCTTAGGGGAGCAGATTTTGCTTGAGAGGTTTGTACTCTGCTGAGTTACAGGCAGGTTGTAAAATCATAACAGATGCATGGGGTGTTCGAGGTGCAGCAAATTATTTGGAAATGGAAGCAAATTCCCAGAAATGTGCAGTTCTTGTGTGCATATATACATGTAAGTACATGTTTAAATACCCACAGATTTTTATGTTGGACCAGTGAAGTTTCAGTTGTTCAGCAGCTGTTAATTATTTGATGGTTTATTGGTATCAGTCAGGGATTTATTTGCAGTATTAATGATTTGGTATGCTGTGATTCAAAGTTCAGAAATGTTTTTAATGAATCTTAATGTATAGTAGATTTGAGTCATTTTAATATTGGGCAGCACTGAGACATACTGTAAATATCTAATATCTGTAGCTACAAGATCAAACACGGCTTATTTTTGTAAGTGAGTGAAATGGATAAAATATTTGTTAGTTTTCACTGTTGGGCCTACCTGTCAAAATAAAGAGGAGCACAGCACTTGGGACAAAACACATTAGCTTGGAATTTGAACACCTTTATTTTAGCCGACACCAATGAATTAAAATGCCTGATCAGAAGGGCTTTGATTCTTGGATTACAGGGAATAGTGAACACACTTGGAGCAGTGGGCAGCCACACAAGGTTACGTTGTTTAGTATTCATCTTTTGTTGGGTTACTTCAGTATTTGTACCTGGCCGGAGACTTTTCTGCTTTCCTGTCCTTTCCCAGGTCTATACGCGGGGCTGCTTTCTATTTTTCTTGAAATTTCCCTTTGTGTGATATACTGTGGTGGTCCCGCTACACTGTTCTGTTTTTATTTCAAATAAAACACATCACTCCCTGTGCTATAGAGTCCCACGGGAAAGACCTAACAGACACCAGGTGTTTGCTATAGCAAATGTAAAAACTTTCAAGAGTTGATGTGGAATCACTGCTGTGAAGAATCGGTCGAAAAAAGGCTTGAGACAAACGGACATTTGTGTGCTTTGTGGCATTCATGTGTAACAGCTCACTCTATTTTTTATTATTCCTTTATTTCCACAGCCACATACTCCTCTCCTCCTCCCCCCTTAATGTGAACATGCTAAACAGGGGCTAATGGATTCCTTATGAGAGGTAATTGTGTAGCTACAACATAAATGTAGTAGAGGCTCTGGTGTTGTGGTTGGTATGATTAGGTCTTATTTGGAGTCCCTAAGGGGCTTGGCGAGATAAACGTCAATACTGGCTCACCTCACAGTTTAAGGTCACAGACTACTATACAGGCTTGGGCTTGGAGAATTGCAAGTTCTCAGGGTTGTACGTCTGAATAACTCGTGGTGATAAACAATGGTGTACATCAGAAGGTTTGTGCTTCATATTGTGGTCTGGAGTAGCTTAGCATAATGCTGCAGGGGTTAGAGGTTCAATTCCCACAAGTGAAAAACGTACTCTGCACTTTCATTCATTACTTATTCTAGGATTTCATTCATGGCGAAATGGTAAAACAATACTTGAATTTACTGATTCATGATTGCAGCCAGGTCAGTCTAATCTGAAGAGGCTGTATGTCTGTTGAATGTTTGGTATATTTGTCATGGTGACCAAGCTGTTCCTTCATGCACAGACCCAATACAAGTCAGTCATTTAATGTTCATCAACATACATTTACCTGTCAGAATGACTTAAGATAAAACACAGGCCCACTCTTCTTTTAGCAGGGTTTAACGTGACCAGAGAACAGCTTAAATGCTTAACAGGGGACTAGAATGACCATCAGTCAGTCTTCACAGAGGGAACCCAGACAGCAGATCTGCGTGAGTGTTCACGTGACACAAATGTAGGCCAAGACCTAAAATAACAAAAGAAAGCCATAGAGCAAATACCTGATAGAAGAAACAGACAGTTCTTTACTCCTGTAAATACTTGAAAATGTGGTGAAATTACGCAAAGAGTGGAGAAGACATGTGATAACATGTTTTTCCTTGAAGAAGCACTTCCATGGACTGTTAAAGATTCAAGCCCCACATTTCTTGTCTACTGGCCACCCCTTATGCCACACAAATGATACTTTTCATCTGGTTCCTGATGAATTCTTTCTATTACCCAACTGTGCTCTGGGAGAAGTAAAATGTAGATATTTTTCAATGGTTTGTAAAATCCACATATGTTTTTGTCATTTTCTTCTCCCAGCGAGAAGAAGTGAAAAGTGGACACAGGCTGGCACAAACAGTGTAGTCAAATTTTATTCATGCAGCTGTTTGACATGATGAAATAGTCATGAGAAAAATGCCTTGAAATTTTACTATTGAAAACAGGCGGAAACCTCAACATTTCACACGAACACAGGGCCTTAACAAGTATGAATCAATGAAGAAGTCCTGAAATGCACGGTGCATTTTGCTTTGGTTTAATCGGAACCAGACTACCAAACTCCATGCTAAAGATATTTCCTTAAGAGGCCAAAAGCCTTTTGTAACCATCACTGCCTTCTGTGTGGATGATTAGACTCACTTTCCATTGATTTAAACATAGACTTTTTAATTAGACTGATGCGAGAGTTCACTTGGACGTGTTTTACTGCCATACTAAAAGCATGGCTGGCTCATTACTGTAGCCACTCATTAAACCTGGGGGTGAGTGTGTGTGTTTGTGTGTGAGGACATGTTTAGCTAGAGTCTGTGGGCGATCTAAGGGAATGGTCGGGGAGAATGACATTCTACTTTTAAAACAAAGCCCTGATGATTTTAAGCTGCATAAAATCACAGTTTTCCCTCATAGTTATGGCTACAAGCTGAAGCAATTGATGTTTTTTTATTAGTTACATATGCTAAACAGTATAGGGGGTACTTAAAGCGATGAGTCCAGAAAAATGGCCTCAGTGTCATTCCTCATTGCTCAGTAGCCACTTTTGGACCGCAAAGACTTATTCAGAGATAACTGAGAGAACAATTGTAGTTTTCAGAACTGTTTTCAGGGTCCTTTCAACTGCTACGTCAGGGTCTGTATGTCCCTAGTACTAGAGGAATCTTGAGTGATGCAAGTGTACATTGATTGGGTGTAAATGCATCTTGAAAATGGAACTAAGTGATGTTTCTATACTTATTTGCAAGATGGCTATTACATCACTTCAGCATTCCCACTGGCATTGGAAATGCAAAAGAGGAAAAAAAAAAAAAAGGTAATTGTGTAATTACGCTCTGTGATTCCCCAGAACAGTGTGGTCCAGGTTTGTTTTTATATCTTATTTTTATATCACTATTTAGGCCTGCAAGTTTCAAGTTTTTGATTTGTTTCAAAACTCTCATCAACTTCGGCAAAAGAGCTCAAATATCCCACCTCTGTTCTACTGCATATGAAGATAGCTGAATACTGGAATTACATTATCAAGTGCAGAAACGCAATAGTTTGATTTGTATTTTATAACAGTGTATATTCATTTGCATGTAAAAAGCACTATGACTGTATAGAAAATGAAAAGTATTTTGGTGGCATTTATTTGCACATATTCTTTCACCAGGAGAGCTACTTGTAAAGGAATTTTAATAACAACTTTTGTACAGACAAGACAAAGAAGTTACATCTATTAACTTGCGAGCTTTAAAGTTGCATATTTCCAAATTTTCATACACTTAGAAATACTGTTATGATGTGACTTTCATCGTATGACGCTATTCTCCATTTGTTGGTAACAAGTTTGTAACATTTCTGGCTTTTGCAGAGAATTGCCTTATTTCTGAGGAGGAAACTCAAATGAGATTCAGCTCCTGTCTGCCTTCTCTCTCATTCTTTCTGTGTCTGTGTTTGGAGGCCCACTGCAAGGGGCTTTAAGTGAGCTGCTAACCCTACTTCTCAACCTTTTTTTTCCACCCTCCATTCCTTATTTTCGCTTTCCTGATGCTACTGTAGCACAGCCGAGGGAGAGACAAGCCCACTGAAGTGGATTGGTTGTAGCTCAACAGGCCCCCCACAGAAGGCTCCACCCACCTTATCCTGTTTGTGACACAATTAATCAAAAGTGTAGCGAATGACCGAGTACTGAACTGCATGCGTGCACACAGTCGCTCTAAATACAGTTAAAGTCAATATCCTTTATAAGTATTGGCTCATATATTTCATGCCTCACTGTCTTTCTCTCGCGTCTCCTTCCTGTCTGCATCTGTTTGACACGTGTACACACTGCGAATCAAGTGCAAATTCAGAACAGCAGGCTGATGCCAGCAGGACAGGGTGAAGCATGTTTTGGTTCAGAGCACATTTTCACTCTCTCCTTCCTACACACACACACATACATACACTCTCTTGCTTTCATCAGTTGTGTGACTGCAGCTTACATAGTGACGAGGCATTATAGATAACGTTTTTATTTTGTCATGTGATCCATGTTTTTGTGTCCTTGGTATTTTTAAACATTACCAACATTTTTTTCAAGTGGTTCTATAGATCTATTCTATAGATGTTTTAATAACTGCTTGTTATGTTTCCTCCTCTATTCATGTTTAGTTTAATCAAGTACTGCAGATAAGCTCGATTTGACTGTTTTTATCTGATTTTGAATTTATTGGTTCTGTAAGTCACATCATGCAGAAATAACAAATATCTTCTAATTCTAATCTGAAAATTGCCTTTCTCAAACCTTTTTTGTATTCTAATAGATTCTGTAAATCTGTTTAAATTAGAAAATGGCTTGATTTAGACTTTTATGTCTAATATTTATGCATTTTATTTCTTCTACTTTGTTCGACATCACTGCAAATACAAAACTAATGAACAGATTTATAAGGAATAGGGTGTTTGTAAATATAGTTTGTAAAGATTAATTGGAACATTTTAAAATATAAATCAGTGATTTTGATAAAGTTTAGGCCAGCAGAGAAGGCTGAGCTTTTCACTGAGCTTTACTGTCCTTTTAAAAATATTGTGTTGTCTTATTCAAATTTATTTACAGTTTAATTTCGAAATATATGCTATAATTAAACAAGAGAATTCAGAATGAAAGATAAATGACTTATTTTCCTATGTTGAAGTTATGTTTAAATGTTATTGTGTACTTGCAAATACATGTTGACTTTTTGCTTTCTCAGTGTTTTTTTTTTTTTTTTTTGTATTTGTATATGTTTTTGCTTTGGTTACACAGTTGTAATAGTAGTCTTAAATCAGGTTCCAGGACTGTCAAGTCTTAATTTGTCTTTAAACATGCACAGTCTGCTTCTTGCAGCTCATCTCTAGCTTATACACTACTGTTGTGGTTTGCCCTCTTCACCACCACCAGCATTTTGCGCTTATTATCTTATTATCTGCCCCCTTGTGCTTCCTCACTCTGTCCCATGTTTTGCATACTGTTTTTTTTTTTCTTTACCTTGTTATGTATTTTCTGTTTTGTTCTGTCTCATTGCGATGTTTCCTCGTGCTGTGTGCTGCATTATGTCCGGCTTAAGACTCTTTTTTGCTTTTGGCAGGAGCTGCAGTCTGCTTGGGTCAGATTTGTTTTAGTGCTACACTGATCAAGGCTTGTAGTATATGCCCCAGAGCTTACACACACACCCACACACACACTGTACGCAGCACGCAGCCTTCCCCTTCTGAATAATTTGGGAAATTACGCAACTTGAAGACCATAAGAA
>JASGAT010394099.1:16929-28868 GCA_030220025.1 Chelon auratus | reverse complement strand
TTGTGGCCCGCGCAGGAACGTTCAAAATACACGCATGCACGTGTTCAGACACAGACAGTTCAAGGGACGATCACTTAAAGACACACGTGTATATCCAACAGAAAAGCGCTGACAAACACATGTCGGTTTGTGAGCCCCCAGCATTTCCAAATGTGCGACCACACAAAGCATCGGTGTTTACATTCCACAGATATGTTTCCCTTCTTATGAGGAATGTCTTTCAAGCTTTTTGAGATTGTGTTGCATGCATCCTCTTGCCAAGCCAACTTTGAGTGCAGAAGAAAAAAGTGTTTGGTTTACACCCTGCTGGCTAAGCTATTCATACAGCGTGCTGTAGAAAAAGCTGTATTTCTGGCGCAACTTCGCCCGCGACCGAGGCGCACGGAGGAGGAAGAGAAAACAGTAGAAAGATCAAGGCTCCAGCAGCACTTGTAGTAAATGGAACAACTAAGCTATTCATTGCAGACGGCCCAAATTTGATTTGGACTGACCAGCAACACTGCGGAGAATCTAATCTTCCCAGATCAGATTTTAAAAGTGCAACTTAGTACAACCCCGAAGATTTAATAAAAAAACATTTTCAGTCGCGTCAGTCCCAATTCAACACTCTTTGAAAGAAGGGGAACCAGAACCAGCATACGAGCAGAGAGCTATCCAGATTTTTGGGTTCATGATAGAAAATCCGTGATGAATTTCTACCAAGATGTGAGTCTGGTTACATAGCCTTTGGATTTCATTATGGGGCGTGCTTCAGCCATACAGAGAAAAATATCTCTAAATGCAAAATACGACCTATTAGAACCAGAACCGAAAATTATATGTGGATTATGGAATTTCAGACTGGTTTCCAGGCTAAGCTGCAGTCTTGTACCTAGTGTAGTGTGTGATTTTAGTTTATTGGATCTGTTTAGTCCTTGTGAATGAGGTTGGTCAATATTCAGGACTAGATTTGAATTGTGCTTTACATACAACACCTCGCCCCACCAGCTACAGTGCCAACATCCACCATCCAAGCCTCCCATCCAGTCTCTCCCCCAGTCATAAAACCGCCAACCCCGCCCAACCTTCACGTCCAACACACTCCCCCCGCACACAGCTCCTTACACATGGAGGAGGGGAGAGGGGGAGAAAAGAGGAAGAGACGCAGAGAGATGGAGAGGTGGTGGTCAGCAGGAGGTGTCCGGGGGTTGTGAGGCTGGCCGGTAGAGGCGGTAGAGTGACGACCTTAACCCTCTCTCTCTCTCTCTTCCCTGTGTTTCCCCTTTCTCTCTCCTCCCTCCCCCTCCCCCCGATTCAGGGTTTCCCAGCCATTGCTTGACCGATGTGTGCCAGACTATACCACTTTCACCACTGTGGGGGACTGGCTGGATGCCATCAAGATGAGCCGCTACCGTGACAACTTCGTCAATGCCGGATTTGCTTCCTTTGACCTGGTGGCCCAGATGACAGCAGAGTGAGTGGAGCTAATCAGGCCTAAAGTGATTGACTGGGCTGAGTTTGAGAGTCAAATTAGTGCTCACACACGTTGACCTTGAGGGAATAAAAATAGGCTTGTGGCTAAATTAAAGGAGATAAGATGTGAGAAAGTGGGCTCCGAGTAGACTTAGATATGAAATGAACAACACACGCAAAGCATTAAGAAAAAAAAAAAAAAACTAAGCAGGACATTTTGCCATATCAGTACATTAAGCTGACATTCCAGTGAAAATGCATTTGTTGTGCTATGAGGATAAAGTATGCCTTCAAGACATACCATGTCGTACCTTTTAATGTTGTGTTTTCCAATATTTATGCTGGCATACCGAATAAAGAACACTAGTTTTTAAAAAGGAGATAGGAAGGAGAAAAAACCCCCCCACAAAATCTTCTTTTCCTATAATTTGATATGTAATTGGCCAATCAAGATACGTTTGCTGGTAGAATGGATAGGATTATGCAATCAAGAAGGGGGTACTATACAATCACCTGCTTCCGAAGCCAAGCAATCAGATCAACAAAATCAACGGTAATCCAGTTTCACGACACAGTAGCATTTGTTAGCATAGCTCTCGCCGCTGGTTTCATCTGACTCACCAGGCCTTCGCTGCGTTTGCAAACAGGAAATGATGAAATGGAAGTCGTGGAAATTAGAGGCCAATGATGATCAAATAAATGAATTAGGATGATAATGATACATAAATCATTCTCATTAGCGGCATAATAGGCAATGGAGGTGGGGGTAATTTGTTTCAATTTGCCTAGGCTGACAGGTGTGGCGTACTGTGGCTCTCTGTTGCCCTTAATGGCCAGTAATTCGTCTAATGGCGCCCATTTATTATCATTTCATCCTCCGTCGCTGTTCTGATTGGGATGGCAAAGTATGGAAAAAATAAAAATACACTATTTATTCATGCAAAGTTGCGCGGATAAACCCAGATTTGTTTTGGGAGAGGACAGATACGCGCGCGCACCTTTGTTCTCAAGCCGCAAAGTCATCGAGGCAAGCCGAGTGTGCACGGTCTCTGCGTGCGATATTAGATTAAGCGCTGTTTGTGTGCGAGCGAGGGGAGAGGACGCAGACAGCTAATCGCCGCCCGAGACGACGTCAGCTCTCCCCTCGGCTATCGACTGGGGAAATCAAACAGGCGGGCGGAAAAGAGCAGTTCTCGTGATATTACCGTACAGTGTTAAACCAACATGGCCACGCCGATTAGATTACGGCGTCTGACTAATGACGGCCGAAGCAGGTGCGCTCTCCCAGGCCGCTTTGAAAGACTGAAGTAATGTCAACTGTGTGTCAACAGTTTCCCTGGCTGAACAGTGCCCCTTGGCTGAAGGACTAATTTACACTTTCTAGTCTTTGCTGTCGTTTTTTTTTTTTTTTTTAAATTTTCTGACGGGTTATTTTTAAGCACTGAAGAATGATTTGCAACAGCGAGCAACTTAAAGCTGATTTACCGTCACACAGACCATTCCTAAGCATGAATGACAAGTTACTAACTGAGTAATCTGTATAATATTTCAAAGAAAAAATAAAAAGAATCTTTTTGCGTCCCTGTTTTTCGAGCTAAGTGGCAGGCTGCTGTGGGCTCTGCGAAGTCCACCATCTGTCAAACAGTAGCTACGTTTGCTCTTTAATCATTAACTATTGTTATGGCCTTTTGACTCCCGGTGTCTTGCCCACCTGCCCGGTTACAGAAGTATGCCGTATTAAAACTAACACTCGCCATAGCTGGATGAACGTCCCCCAGCTTTGTTAACACGCTCTCAGGAAGCCATTTTATGGGTGATTGCCAAGGGACGCCTGTCCCTGTTCCCACCTGGTAGAGAGAGAGTGTGTGTGTGTGTGTGTGTCCACTTGCAGGGAAAAGTGAAACCCGCACTTCAACTTGTGGCAAGAGATGTTCGCCTGTTCTTATTTTCTTCTCTCTTCTCGCTCCTCAGGGACTTGCTGCGGATAGGGGTCACGCTGGCGGGCCATCAGAAGAAGATTCTCGGTAGCATTCAGGACATGAGACTACAGATGAACCAAACACTTCCTGTCCAGGTGTGAGCGACGGGGGACACGCGGACAGATGCATTTGAAGGACAGCCAGACTGGATAAAAAGGGGGTAGAAACTGTGCCAGAGAGGGCCATTGGAAAACCCTAGCTGCCTGACCCATCTCTGCCAATTAGACACTACGGAACTGGCTTGCAGTGCCTCTGAATATTTTTTTTTTCCTTTAATTCATTACCACTTACATTTCCTGCTCCTGCTTTTTTTTTTTTTTGTTAGTTGTCATTGTTTCTTTATCCATCCAAGAATTTGTGTGTTTTTTGAAAGAGGAGAAAGAGTTTTAACTCCCCCACCCCTCGCCCGTCTACCCCATGCGTGCCTCTCACCAGCTCTGGAGTGGGTTGATGTTTGCATGCATGAGCGTTTCAGCGAGGTCGGCCTCGGCCCTGTAACTGAAATGTCACGCTCTGACTCCCAGGAGCCCCTCCGTTTGACCCCCCTCAGCCCAGCTCTTCTGGATGTAATCCGCGGAAAAGAACGAACACCCCGGCATCGAAAAAAAAGTGAACGCGCATAAAAAGAAAAAAGAAAAAAAGGAGATGTGTTTGAGACTACAGGAGGTAGAGGACAGTTCTTTCCCCTGACAGAAGTTGCTTTTATTGTGCACGTGTGTTGTTCTCCATCTTCATATTGAAGGTGTGTTATCGAAAAGGGCACTTGGCGAAGAAGGGCGAGGCGGCGGAGGAACTGCGATGGGCTTGGGTCAAAGTTCGAGAGGATGACAGAGGTCGGGAAGGTTAAAGGAAGGCAGCCGCATTTTTGAACACTTGTTTCGGCTGCTCCGTTCCCAAGAGGTCACCAGACGACCTCTTCACCCTGACCTGAAGTGACTCAGGATAGTTCCACAGATCAGGAACACCTGCTCATCAACTGTGTTTTTAGGCATTTTCTTTTTATTATTATTATTATATATTTTTTTTTTGTTTGTCCACGCTACATGTTTTGATTTTTTTTGGCATTCTTACACACTTTTGAGAGATTTGTGGTTTCAAAATGGCCGGTCAAACTGAAGTACCCCCCCTCCAACCCATCCCACTCCCCCCCCAACCCCCCGTGATGGACACTTCGCGTGATTATGGGGAGACGAGGACTGTGGCGACACTTAAAGAAAGACCCCTTGGCCTTTTGTGTGCATTTTTCTTTTTCTTTTTTTTTTTTGTTTTGTATGAGCGTGTGCGCGTGTATGTGCGATTTAAGTGCGTCTGGATGTGCGAGAGTGTCGAGTTGCACACGAGTATACTGTACAATACAGCTTCCGCTATTTGCCACCATGGAGAATTAACGCATGAAGTGAACTGTGATAAGGAGCAAATATATCTGAAACAACTACGCTATATTCTGTGGACAACTGTTAAACATTATTTTTTATTGAACCCAAAAAATGAACTTTGGACATATACATATATATATTTATATATATATGTAATTATATATATATAAATATATATATATAACTTGCAGAAACTGAGAGAAACCATGATGGACACCTTAATTTCTACTTACTATTTAGAAATAATCAAAATCCTTGTTTTAATTTCTTGACATCCTGCCCTCTGTATTTATTTGTACCTCGCCCGTCAACCCACACACCCCCTCCCACCAACACCCGGATGGAATATAGGCCTTTTTTTTTTCTTTTTGAACAGTGGACTTCGAACAATCAGAAGGAAGAGAAACTCCGAGAGGATTCAACTAATGAATTGATGATTATTAAACAAAAAGAAATTGCATATAAAATTGGATATTGTATTTTTGTTGTTGTTCTAAACAGCCTGTACATGTTTTGTAACAAAAAATAAGATAAATAACAAAAGAAAAAAAAAATGGTGTTTTTGACAAAATGGAAAGTGTTTTTGTGAAATGTTTGATTCGGGAAGGAAGCGAATGGGGAGCGGGGCGAAGCTGAGAGAAGAAGTGCGAAGCTGGTGGTGGAAGAGCGGGAAGAGACGGACGCCGCCCGTGGTCAGGCCGCCTGGCGTGGCGCGCCACCCGATCGCTCTGCGTGCATTGTTGTCTGAGTGTTAATTTGTGTTTGTGTGTTCCATCGGAGCTAGATATTACACTTCCCCTGATCCATCGTCGACGTAAAGAGCGTTTGTGAAGCACTGAGCTGTTACTAATCGTCTTCCAGGCACATTATTGTCAACTCCACTGCAAACCACTCAGATGTAGTCCGGCCATTGTTTTGCAGAACTGTTAAGAGGTTATTAGGTAGAAGGTGCAGAGATGATTTTGTGCCAAACTAGTCCACCACCCCACCTGCCAGATATTTAAGTCGCCCCATAGACGGAGCTCCACTACGCGGCCTGCAGTTTGCTTCCATGCAAACCTACTCATCAGAATATCCAGAGCTGTCAGAAGGGAAACCTATTGGTCTCTTTCGGTTAGGTTGATTAATGCAGCAGCCAATCAGGCACTGCGAGGGTATGATCATGCACCCAGCAACGATATAGGGCAGGCTGACCTATCATTATCTCTTTTCATTTCCTGTCTGGCCTGCAATCATCCTGTCTCGGTGCAGGCTGCTGCATGATTAGTACAGTACGGGATCACCAGTCAGCCAAAATCTGCAGCCCCCTCCTCCCCGTCTTAACTGATAGCAGCTGCATCACAGAGCCCGTGCTATTTGCCTCTTGTCTCAGACGCATGTTTGAAGGTGGTGCGTTAAGGAGCGAGACTACATCACTGGTGTGATCTTCCAGACAGTCTCCACATTGTTTGGGTTGGAGCAGATCAATGCAACATGTGAGCGTTATTACTTACGCGTGCGACGATAGCTGGATGTTAGTCGCCATGCAGAGTGTCTTGCCAGGTTGTCAGCCTCTCTTGAGTTCCTCCAGGAGTCACGGAGGACTTTATGCAAAAACAGTAATGTGTTCCCTATTTCGTGTAGTTTCATCTTATTCCAAATACAGACATTTTCACTACTGCTAGTACACTCTATCAAGGGCTTACTAACATGTAACAGTTATATTTCGGTGACAACTCAACACGAGGAGTCTGTTAAATTGCCAGACAACTTTTCATGATGTAGTGCTGCAAAATTATTTACTTTCTCGCCAAAGTAAAGCACGATTTTGATTGGAAAAGGGGTGAGTTGTAGAGTAAGCACTAAGACCTGACAGAAGAGCAGAATTAATGCAATCTGAATCTCACTTTGCCTCAAAGATTCCCAGGAAAATAATATTTTACTCATCTCTTCCTCCTCTCGGCTCGGCCATTTAATAAGCCTCGCTGCAGCAAACTTGCACCGCGCTAAACTAGAAGGGCTTTAAAAAAAAAAAAATAAGGAGCGAATGAAGGAGCTAAACACCATCAGATGGCACACACGCCCACTCATGAAAAATGGCGATTCGGAGCCTGCATGAACTATTGATGAGGCGCACATGTCGCTCCGTGGTCGGGAGCCGTGTTCGCCGGAGTCAACGGGCCGTGAGTGATGGGCTCAACCGGCAGCGTTGCACATATTTAAAAGATTAAACCGCCACCACTTCAACTGCAAACAATTAATCTTTAAGTGGACTTTTCACACGTCCATGGGAGTGTTTCACATTAAGCGTTCGCAGAGAGAGAAAGGGGGAAAAAAACTCACCGTCTTGTGTTTTTCGTTCATCCGTCTGACTACATGAGAATTAAGATGGACTATTTTTGTGTGTGTGCTCATATGAAAGAATTCATGCATTTCATACAGAAACTGTTTTTTGTTTTTTTTTATCTGCAGGGTTTGAGTTTTGTCGGTTGTGGTTATCTCTTAGTGTGCCAATAGGATTCAGACTTATCCTAACGTCCCTCACACCGTTCTCTCCCTGTTTCACATCCTTCCGCAGACCGTCACAGATAACTCACCCTCCCTTTGCAAAAAAAAAAAAACCCCTCCCTTGCAACTCTCCGGCTTTCCTTTCCTCAGCTGTCTGTTTTGAATAAATATAGTACTGTCTTCTGTCTTCTAACAAGCTAACTGCACACATGTCTTTTAGTCACTTTCAGAATCCCTCTCCATCAAAGTAAATGACATGTCCCAGAGAGTACTGTACATGTTTAGTGAAACGGGGGGACAAAGGGGTAGATAAAGGACTGAGAAATGCAATTGTTAATTCCTCTTTGAAAAAGCATTGAGATGTATTTAATGGTGCAGACATACACTACAAATTACTAAAAATGATGATGCATTCTTGTAGAAATATTTTTAAAAGACCCTTTTTGCAATTAAATTATTTAAGAAATGTGACCTGATCTCCCGACTGAGTCTCTGTGTCGTGCCTTGAGTGCATAATTCATCCGTGTGGACTTGGAAGGGGATTGTTCTTCGCTCACGCCAATTCATAATCACGCACATGTTCCGCAGTCAAAGTAATTGCCCAAGACAAACACGTTCAATCTCTGCACTTATCGTTTATGGCTGTCTCTCGCTCCTGTAATCATTACCGGGGCTCCGGGTTCGTTTTTTCCTGCAGTTATCACAATAACATTTCTTGTCGGATAAAGTGGCACCAAAGCCTCAATTCGGGTAATGATCTGCTTCAGATAAACATCCCGCGCCCCCCAGATTTAGCTCAGTGTACCTGTAAGCCGGAAATGTTCATTTTTCATCCAGAACACTCTGTTTTGCTTAAGCTACAATATGGGCCTTTTCATGGAAAAGCCTGAGCCCGTTTAGTGTAACAATGTTTGTGAAAAATAAAAATCTTTTGCCTGTATTTATAGCCACAGGCCCTAAATGAGTGAATAATGATCCTTGGCTGAAGTTACCCAAAATTAATCTGTTCCCAATGCAGTCATAAACACCACAATTGGTCACTTTTCAGAATGTACCATCACAGCAGGGTTTATATGCTCTCAGCCGTCACATCGTCACAATAAAAATAAGAGCAGTGTCAATAACTTGCGACAGTAAAAGCGCCCCATATTGTCTTTCAAGCTCGCTAATTAATACAAGCTCATGTCATCTCTGCAGGCACCGAGCCAACGGTCTTGTTTTCCAGCAGAAAGAAAGAAAGAAAAAAAATGATGCTCAGATCATAGATTCTACCTCATCTGGCCCTCGCTCTCGTCCCCTGGCTCCCCTCTTCTCCCCTCTCCCTGTCCAATTAAATGCAGAGCCTTGGATCAGTCCTTCTTGGTGTCTGGGTACAGAGCAGATATTTTTCGAAATGCTCCCGCACTAGAAGTTTCAGCAGAAGATTATGTGGGTTTGTTTTTTTTGCGTTCCAGCAGGCAGAATACATTTTAGCACTTTTACAGCAACCTTTGTGCGAAGTACTTCTTGCAGATCCAGCAGTATTTCATAATTTCTCTTCCTTCTTGGTATTTGTTGCTGTTGCCGACTTCTATTTCTCTGCTGTGGCACTGCCTTAGCAGAGAAAATTTAAAAACCCCCATGCAAAGCAATATAATTAGGCAAGTCTACTGTACGAATCCTGACAGAGAGGGAAGCGTATCATAGGTTCTGAGTTCATTTTGACCGGGCTTGATAGCAGGGGCTCCTTCAGAGCTCGACACGTAGCATAATCTGTCAGTCTGAAGGAAATATGGACCTATGCCAAGATGAACTGGAGCACTGTATACTTTCCTACGGCTATTGACATAGTGTCACATTACTCCAGGCTGGATGATATTGATTCTCTGCAGGCCTGTTTCATCAAAATGTGTCATAAAATGCAAGGGAGAATTATTAAGACGTCAATAAAGATTAAATTCTTATCCCGGCTCGGTCAGCCAAGCCGCATTAGCATAAATATTGCTACGCATTAACATGTCTTAGTCACATGTCGGTCAGGAGGAAGATCAATGAAAAACATGATCACACAGGAATAGACAAAAAAGAAGAAATCCGCTTCCTTACAACCTCCTTCCCCTCATTTTCAAACCCAGACGGTCTCTATTTATTCTCTGCTAGTCCCTACAGGCCATCCCATGCACCCCACCTCTTTTATGAGCTCCCCACTAACACCCGCACACCCGCTCTCTGTCTACTTTTTCCATCCTCTCTGCCATAATCCCTCTCTTTCACTTCAGTTTGGCACAGCTAATTGGTCACGTCTGTACTGTGACATGGGGACCTGACATAATTGCTGGACAAATGCGAGGCGTTTAGCTTCAGACCTGTCTCAACTAAGCTGTACACAGACACCAGCCGACTGGAAAGCCTAATTACCGCTCCAGCCTCACAACTTGCTAATTGACGAATACTTCCAACAAAGAAATATGTGTATGCCTCTGTGCATGTGCATGTCTGCACCTTTGTTTGCATCCTTAACTTAAAATAACAAAATCAAGAAAAAAAAACCTCCTAAAACATTAAACAAATTGGAGTCAACTAATGCTCATTTTTTACGCAATGACACTCTTGTTGCTGTTGTATTAGCTTGATATTTGTCATCACAGAACTAATTGCACTGGATCTCAGATTGGTTTATAGTTCAGGCTGATCTCAGGTCAGTTTATAGTTCATGCTGCTTTCAGGTCAGTTTATAGTTTATATTTCAGGCTGATCTCAGATCAGTTTACAGATCAGGCTGATCTCAGGTCAGTTTATAGTTTACTTCATAGTTCAGACTGATCTATGTCAGCTTATAGTTCATCCTGCTCTCAAGTCAGTTTATAGTTCAGGCTGATCTCAGGTCGGTTTATAGTTTAGTCTGTAGTTCAGGCTGATCTCAGGTAGTTTATAGTTCAGGCTGATCTCAGGTCACTTTATAGTTTAGTCTGTAGTTCAGGCTGATCTCAGGTCTGTTTATAGTTTAGGCTGATCTCAGGTCTGTTTATAATTCAGGCTGATCTCAGGTCAGTTTATAATTCAGGCTGATCTCAGGTCAGTTTATAGTTTAGTTCATCGTGATAAATCCAGACGCTTCACATCCAGTGCTGTTTGTTTTTTGATTCCTCTCTTTTCTAAACCACTCTGCAAAACCCATGCACACAACATATTTCCAACACATGCTCAAAAACATGATTGAACTGATTATAACATACCAGTCAAGTAATTCTTGATATGTGCATACATTTACAGCTTATTTCATGAATACAAATAAATAAAGTGCCAGATAAATAAATAGGGCATTTTAAACATAAATACAAGTTTTTCAGTTCATCAAATAGTCATGAAATGTGCATACGAACGCTTGTATTCAAAAGGACATCAAAAAGGATTATCCTATTGCAAAACCCCTGAAATATTTGACCACCCGCTCACATCACCCCCTTCCCCAAAAAAGGGGACCCGGCCTTTTCTGCCCCAGAACAAGCACCCTATTGTTGGGTGTTTGGGTGCAGCTGCATGGTCTTTCTGTCTGATGGGTCGAGTGCGTCTGCCAGAGAAACAATATTCAGCGGGGACTGTGCCCAGGGACCGCGGGGTGACCCGGAGTTCACGGTCAAAGCCGGACAATCGGTGGGAATCCGTCACGTGCAAGAGGCATGGCGGCCTTCAGGTGCGGCAAGGCCACCAAACAGGCACATCAAAATGCCGCCGTGGGAAGATAAGATGTCTCCCCGGCTGCAGTTATCAAGATGGAGTCTTAATTTACTGTAAACAGAGCGTTATACCAGTACAATAAGGCATAAATCACAAGGCTTAGAGACAAAACCGCGCCGCTGCCCAACGCAGCACGCGCGTGGTTATGCACGAGGCTGGATGAGATAATGAACTCACTTCTAGCCGCCTGCTGACTTTGTGTCCTCAGCGTAGTTCAGCAGACATCTCTCTGGTTTGTATATTTTCATGCCTTTGTGGGAGGGTAATGCGATGTGGTGTGTTCAAAAGGTTTCACACGTTTTATTGATTTTAATCATAAACTCAAGACAAAGAATGAGCTCAGCTTGTATGAGCACCAAAGGAAACAAACATAAGGAAGTGTATTTAAATCACTTAATGCTGACCTGCAGGAGCCGACTTGTCTGTTTCAAACTGTTAAATGAAAAGAAATTATGAAGCACTGAATGCAAATTAGCAATAATCATTCTCCGCATAGCTGAGAATGATTAGGAGAAGCTGAGACGCTGATTATGAACAATAATAATATCCAAACAAACATCTGCCGGTCCCTATTTGTTTGACGTGAATAATCCCGCTGCATCATCGATTAATCTGGCACACCAAACTGGAAATATATATTAACGCGTGCTTTGCACTCATGAAAGACGGCGGTGACATTGCCAAGTCGAGGTCGTTTTCCCCTCTCCGTTGATGTCATCGGTAGGCATGAAGGGAAGGGCCTTGTTCCTGCCTGACATCTCATTAACTGCTCGTCGATATTTATCAGTCTTAATCAGAGCTGTGGCAGGTCCGGTGTGATTACTTCCTGGGTGTGAAAGCAATCACACCTCGTCCTCCCCACTGTCCTTGATTTATGGAGGGAAAAACAGCCCTGGCACGGTTGGGGAAGTTTGAGAGAGGGCTGCGT
>JASGAT010394099.1:0-16893 GCA_030220025.1 Chelon auratus | reverse complement strand
AAAAAAAAAAAAAAAAGAGAGAGAGAGAGATGGAGTTGAAAAGAGCACATTGCCAGCTTCTGCCAGCTTATCTCCCCTTATTGCAAACTACTGCGCAGGATACAATGCATCAGCGTACAAGCTTGGCAGTAATGAAATATTATTTGTGCTCTCTCTAGAATATTCAGTTTGTTTGTCCATAAGGTAAAAAAAAAAAAAAGCAGGATTTATTTTGCGATTTCCGAAATAATTGTTGCTCTCTACGCTGGAGACATTTTATTACAGAAACAACATATTTTTTTTGACACGTTGTAATTCAAGGTATGGTAAACTTGTTCATAAATGGAAAAATAACAATGTTAGTCCAAATAAATCAAAACTTACTCCAATAATTTAACCAGCAAATTAAATATTTAAGCCACCGATATTTACTGCATGTCTTGTTCATCCCGTGGGTGACGCAGGAGTTGTTGGAGCTGATGGATGGCTGACTCTTAAAGGCGCCTTCTGCAAACAAAATATTGAACCGTTACATTGAAGCAACCAAATACACGGCCAGAAGCGTCACGTAGTCCGCAGCAGGGGGAAAATAATTGCCCCGCGCTAACCATTAACAAAAGAGACAACCCCAAGGTGAGTGATTGAGGAGAAAAGGGGGAACATGGCGCCGTTTTCCTAAACCTCGTAACCTTATTCCAGTGGCTGGTTTCATTTCTCATATGATTTGACTGAGACTAATTGCGGTAACAAACGTGTTTTCATGTAGGGTCAAAACGGCCAATAAAAAATCCGATGAAAGGGGCAAATTAATTTCCCCCATTGCGCACACAAGCTGCGCTCACTCTCGTCAGGTGTCCGGCCTCACTCCTTGACCTCCTGAGGGACCTCCAACAAGGCCAACGTGAGGCGGTCTAATGTCAGGTGGCAGGCGGACAAAGGTGAGACAATGGGGGGTGCTGGATAATGTGCTAACATTCTTGCAGCTGTGTGGGCTTGGAGGCCATTGAGGTGTTTTCATGGAGAACCGAGTGTCAACTCATTACGGACTCAGCTTCACCTCTCTTGAAAGCCGGTGACCTGTAAACAGCGTGAGCTAGGCAGAGTTGCAACGAAACAAAGAAAAAGCAAAAAAAAAAGCTTGTTGAGTGTGAGACAAACACAGCGGGAAAGTGGGACATTGTCCGATTTCACAGATTAAGAGACTGGGCATATTATTATGTTGTTTTATTTTCTCGTAACGTTTGCTGTGTTCATGTGCCCAGCGACGCCATTCCGGTCGCGTCGCCGGGCTCAGTCTCAGCCCCAGTCCCAGCAGAGGATTCTGATTGGACAAAAACGACAGCTACGTGGTCCCGCCCCGCGGCCAGACGCTCGCATCATGGCGGGCGGGGTCATGCAAAGGCCAGATCGTGATGCATGTCGGGTAAAGTCGTGCCCTCCTTTCCCAAGAAGGGCAGTTGTGAAATCGAAAATGTGGGACAGCTGGTAAACAGAGAAGCCGTCATTCTGTTGAACTAGACACAGATTTAAATAACCCAATCAGATGATAACGCTTTAAAGGGGAGCTGTTTTTTTTTTTTGCCGTTATAGTACACCACTGAGCGCTGTGTTTAATAGCTGTAGTGAGACGGGCCTAAATACACAGTGCTCACATATCGCTCATTAACAAAGATTTGCATCAAGCTTAATTTAGCAGAGTGCACTATCAGTGTGTAAATGGTGTCCAATAAAGAACAATAAAGGCTTTCGATAGAGGCATAGTTAGTGCTGGCAATTACCTCTCATTACATTCTAGATCGTTAGAGCCGTCATATTAAACACATGGAAAATGTGAAATAAAAGCTATGCTCCACGCATCAAAGGCGGCCCATAAACTCAGCTTCTGTAATGAGATTAGAATGTGCTAATTTGTGAAGCAGTATTATCTGGCGCTATGTCGAAAGTGTTGACAGAGGAGAAATAATTTTTCAGACTTTAAAGACTGCAGGAGCATTTTTAACAGCAGCGATGTCCTGTTTGTTCAGCTCATCTATTCTACCCTTAATCCTCCTCTCCTTAATCCTGCACTTGATTGTTTGAGTATATTGGTGTGCAATTATAGAGCAGGCTTTAAATACAAAGCCGGTGATTTTCAGCTAATGTAACTTTTACGGCGATCACGATTCGCGTTATCTGCTCTTAGCTGTTAAATCTGTGCTGATCTCAATTTGTGACCCTTTTTGTTTTGTTTTGTTTTATATTTACCTCGCTGGTGACCACTGTGTGTGTCTGTCTGCCTCAGAAAATGTGCGTGGTAATGCTTCCAGCTGCTCATATCCGCTTTCATGTTTCCGTGTTTTCATACGCAGCTGCAGACGTGTGCATGTCTTCAGAGGAGGCGGTTTTGCTGTGTTGACTTATGAATGCCATCCCCGCCTGACAGGAGCAGAAAAAAGGATTAGCGTCAGGTTTAAGGAGAAAAAAAAAAAAAAAAATCAAAAAACAAAAATCTAGACATGCTTGACAACAACAATACAAGCGCACCCTCCTACCACCACACACATGCTCCAGTGGACCCGTATGATGTGATAAAAACCATCACATAGGCTGAGAGGCATGGCAGACAGTTGGAAGACATGCACAGACACAGCACAGTGCAATAGCTATCACCACTTTTGGCACACCACTGTGTTGAAAAGATGCCGTACCTGCAGCTGACAAAATGGCTTCTGGCAAACATTATTTGCTTCAAGTAAGAAAAATTTTTTACATTTATGCATGGATATCAATTGATGGATATTAGTAGACATCCATATGCATGTAGCACAAACCGAAGGTGTATCCCCCTTCTACCAACGAGAGTAATTACAGGAACGCAGCGTGTTGGTGGCATATGCCGACAGTCCCTTCTGCGCTTTTCAACAAGGAAAAGCCACACCAATGGTATTCTGTGCATGTCCTTGCTTTATTTTTTAGACTGGGATCTTTCCTCTGAGAGCAGATCTTCTCTTTTATCCGTAGCATCAGCGAATGTTTTTGCAAACTACCTAGGTTCCATTCCCATCCCCCTCTTCGCCAAATATGTATCAGAGATTCATGGAACCTTAGTTATATTCATAACTTTTACAACAAAGGCTGTGCCATACTCCTGGTTGCTGTAGGCCACTCCCTCTCTGTCAGTGTGGTTGCTTCCCTCTTCCACCCTCTGGCAAACAATCATTGCCTATTGACCTAAAATACAAGAAACACTGAAAGAAAATATACTGTACAACACAGCATACTGCAAAATACAGAGAGATTTACCTGATGCTGATAATCTTATTAAATATTGTGTAAACTTATTTGGAAAGGGCTTGAATGATGTGAACGCTTGTGTATATATGTAAAGAATATTTATCATTACACTCATTTTGAAGGGACGAAACCAAAACTAGTTTAATTTTGATGATTTATGTAGGTTTTACATTTACTATTTTCATAATTTTAAATTAACTTTAGCCTCCTGAAATGTTTTAACATGAAGCGATTTACAGCAATTTGCACAATATTACACAATGCAATACTCATATCACTTCAACACGGCTTTTAGAGGTTAAAAGACTTCCTGTGCGCTCTCTTGTCCAGGCTTTCTGATGATTAGTTTGTGCTGACAACTCTGGTCAAAAGCGCCTTTCTCTCACTCCTCTGACTCGCTGCTGCCATGTGTAGTTGAGATAATGTGGCTGTAGTTACTAACTGAGCCGATTTTGTCCTCAGGACATGTACCCTCGCACTGGACTGGTGATTATTGCCAGACTTTATTTCCTCTGCCAGGGAACACTCTGCACATGCTCCCACGCACAAACACACACACACACATACCTAGTGTTCACCTTGTCTCACACACGCACAGACATTATATGCATGCACAAACATGTATTACTGCACACAACAGCGCGCACGGTTCACCTTGAACACAAAGATACCTATGTGTCTCCCAAAGGACTTTGCGAACAACGAAGGGGAATTGAATCGATTAGATGATAGCGGAGCACCGGTGATTATGGTAATAGGTCTTTGTTATGGCATATAAGAAAAAAACAAAAAAAACACAACAATAGAGCTACACTCTTCATTTTGCTGTACTCTTTTGTTGGCTCCTCTTTGATCCGCCAAACCTTCACCCTGGTCACTTGTCTGATGCCTTTGTTTTAATCCCCATCACCATCTGCCCCCTGCGCCGAGGTCATGTTTGCAAAATCAGGCTCAGACATCGTGAGAAACTGTGATGTTCCACCGGTTTTACACCAACACTGTGCTGCCGCTGCTTTTCCTCAGTCACGCTTTCTTTTTGCAGAGACGCTCTCCTCCTTTGTTCTCCCCGCATACAGAAACCGGCGATTGAGGAAATTAAGTGCTATCAGTGCAGCCTATGGGAGGCACACTGGTTGGGCATGCTGCTGTATTACTGTAGATCTCCTCCACCCACCACTTTAATGCAATGTGAAAGCCGACTGGCGCCTACATTTTCTTTGATTTTATGCCTATTTAGTTGGTTTGATGAATTTAGTATACATTCTAGTGTTGTATTTCATTAGAGTGCTCCTGTCATACCTTATCAAATATGTTCATGTAGCCATGAACATATTTGATTTTACATGCATATGACCAAACCCTTACAAGATATTTCTGCTGTCACCATTAACATGCACAGTATTGTAAGACAGTTATGTATTATTTCAGAGATTACTGTTACCAGATGAAAACTTAAAGGCCTTCTTGGAGATGTGGCCTGCACGCGTAGCGCAGAGGTGAGGAGACTGCCAACTGTGATGAATAGCTCTCAATCAAACTGCAAAGTGGGTTCACACACCTTTCGGAAGGAGTTTAGTCAGGTAATTGCTATTCAGAAGAAAGGCCCTCCGGATTACTTGGTGGGAAATTCATTACAATCTGATGAGATTCATCAATGGTAAGCATAAAAAAAAACATGTAACCTTGTGAAAGATTGAATGCCTTTTAAAACACATTGTTAAGATCATTTGTATTCACCCAAGATCCATGAAAGTTAAACTTAATTAGTGCGCGGTCTGAAAGTTGTTGAGGTGAGTGAGCGCTCCGCTGACCGAGGATTTGGCAGAAGAACACATAGCATCAATCTGTAGAATTTAATCAAGCCGAAGTGAAGTTATGCGGCCATTTATTTTACACCACCATTGTATGAAGTGATTTTAACCTTTATTACTCCAGCTTCTAACCAGCAAAGTCGGAATCAAAGAAAACAAATCAGTGAGCGCTTTAGTGGTGTTGTACATACAGTAATCCCTCCTAATGAGGAATTGTTGGTTAAGCTTGCTTAGCAGTAATGCTAGCCTTGTGCATCTGTCATCTTGTAGGAGAAAAAAAAATATTTAGTGTTACAGATTATTGCACTTTTTTAATATCTGAAGACGTCACAAAACTCATGAACAGATTTTTGTGTCACATCCAGTGACTGAGTCATTTTCTGGATATCTACAAGAAACGACTTCCATAAGACTGACTGGAATAAGACACAAAAACACATGTTGAAGGTTACACATCTACCACTGGAGCGTAAATCTTCTACATTTCTATTTGGAGGAAATCAATGCCACTCCATTTCCAGTTGGTGCTTATCGCTTGGTCAGCCATGCCGCACAGTATCGGTGACACCGGCTTGCTTTCCCTTCTCACACACCCAAACTAAAAGCCAAGCTATTGAATGTAAAGCTTACAGCCACTGAGGAATAATTTTGGGGTTAAATTTGAGGTACTACACCATTGGTTTCATGGGTTTATACTTGTAATTAAAAAAGAGAAACAAAGCAGAGTCTTGTAGTACTTTCTATATGTTTAAAGGGCTGGAGCCAGCTGCTAGTCAAGTTAAAGTACACAAAGCAAGTAGAAAAACGACAGCAATCTGCATAACTCCTCTGTTGATATTAGTACTGGAAAGGCAACAAGAAGAGGTGGACACACCCTTGCCACAATCTATAAACCAGAGTCATAGGGAAATGAGAGGGTTCCGTAAAAGACGCAGCCATCTGCATGAAAGAAATGAACGTCTAAAGAATATGTGGTGGAAGAAAGTGTCGCTATTCATTTACCCAACAGAGAAATGGCTCTAAGTCAAAGTGGCCGGTGGGACTTGAAAAATAAAGAAGCTATAAACAGACTAATATTTGGACTGAGCTTAAGTAAATGATTTTAAAAAAAGACACAATGAGCAGACTGCATCACCAGAGAGGATTAACAGTAGCTCAGACGGACTGTCATTTTGGCGGGTTCCAAAAAACTCTCAATACCTGCCAACTAAGAGGCTGAGAAACAACAGGCCGTCACTATAGCAGATGGTTTAAAGTAGAGCCGGGCTGCAGCAAAGGATGCTGAAAACCTCGTCCAGGGACACCTCAAGTTGTTTGTAGTTGTAGTGCTCAAACCATCATTGCATCACTCTTCTCAGCATTAAAATGCTAAGTTAGCACCAAACAAACAACAATGACAAAACATTAGTTGTTATACCCTTAATTTGAAACTTATAAGACCTTTATCCATGCCATATGTCACTAATAGGGTCAGGGACAAACTTTTTGTGCATGGTGAGTAACCTACAGTATGGCCACCATATTTAGGAGTCCTCGTCCACTGGTGTCTGTCAGTGTTGAAACTGGAGCAGGGCGAAGTGGTGACAGTTTAGACACAAGCTAACATTGCTGGGCTGACTGAACCAGTGGGGGAACACCAGAAGGTCATAGCCAAATTGGGTGCATGGAGCTAGAGGGTAGCATAGTGTTTGTCTCCCATGGGGGTGCAGGACATATTGTGCCCTTTCACCCCAGGGTGCTCCGTTATGGAACCAAAGTCATGTCTGGTCCGGACACACATGATAGCAGTTACTGCTCTGGAATCTGAGCAGTGACACAAGGTTTGATGCAAATAGATTAGTTCAGGAAATAAAACACTTAACGTCATAAATGAGAATTAGAGCTACTGCGTTTTGCTTTGTTATCTCATTTAATTTTTTGAGAGAAAGCTCTGTCGTTGATTGGGATATCCATCTGTTGCAATTGCATAGCTCTGACACACCTCCGTCTGGGTTCCTGGAACCAATTTTGTCAAGACTGTTATCCAGTTTGTGTATTTCAGTGCGTGAGAGGGTGTATATTTTTGCCATTTTACGTCTGTGTGTCTTTAATTTAATGCGATAAATCAATACAGTATGAGGTTAATTCCACAAAATAAATCAATGATTTTACTATGACAGCATAATAACACATGATCTACAACTATTCCACCTTTGAAACTCAGGAGTATATGCAACCCAATATTGTTTCATTCGGTTGCCTCAAAGACTGATACATTATCCAAAGCCATTACCTACCTCTTTTCAATTCAAGCTTACTTTGCCCCAAAGTGGAATAAAACACGATTAATGATTTCAATTACTCTGACCCTGCTTGCCGTTTACAGTGCCTGCAGTCTGGGCGAGGGAGCTGTGCTGCATAAAAGCTGATGGTGAAGGACATTTACTAGGCGAATGATTCAGTGAAGGGGGCTGGCAGCTTGTGCTGGCTCATCAGAGGGGGGAACAGAGCTTCTCTTTGTGTCGGAGCCTTCCTATTGCTCAACATGGAAACAACATTGTTGATTCATGCTGCCATTATCTTTTACAGGTCTTAGGATGGGATACCTGTGTACTGGCAGAATGAGCTCATGAAATGAGCACAATGTCCTTAAAATCTAAATAACAATGTCTCAATAAATGAGATAAAACACATACTACATCTAAATAAAAATACTGGAGACCAAGCAACGCTAGAATATATTGTCACAGAAAAATCATGGGGATAAGAGTGGATGATGTGTTTGACGAACTTTGATTACTTGAATTTAAGCTGAACACATACTGTAGCATTAATCCAATTACCAGATATTTTTGTATTGAGCAACACCAAGTTATTGCCTCAGCTAGATGTGGAAGATCATACAGTAACACAATTAGGCGATTTGCTATCCCCCATTCTGCATTGTCTTTCCAGATGATTGTATTTGTAGTCTGGTTCTCTTTGTCTTTCACTTTTTTAAACCATATACCTGAAGGTTTAATTAAAAATGTTTTAAAACTCGTTTGCAGCTGCAAAGATTTGATAAACACCCTGTACTCCTACTAGGGATCAATGTTGGACTTGTAGGCAGTTTAGACTTCTGCATTAAGTTGATGCAGAAACTATGGCAACAGCATACGCAGACCCTAGCGTCATAACGAGGGGTCGCGTTAACTGAATATTTTCCATCAATGACCCTTTTTTTAAAAAAACTTTGACGGAAAAATCTGAAACCCATCTGTCATTTTGACAGATTGCAATTCATGCCCCTGACCACTTGGTGGCGAGTGACGTTATTACTTGGCTCTTGTCTCTAATCGCAGTTTTTATTCCAAACATCGCAGAACATTTGTCAGTGCATGACTTCCTGGTACACCGATTATACTGATGCACACGTCAGAGCTCAGCTAACCATAGACATATATATATGCAGCTGTTAGCGCTAGCAGTCCTGGTCCGAGTACGGACCCAAAGACAATTTTTTTTTTTTTTTTTTTTTTTTACCATTTAAAGTCAATACTATTCTGAAACAGTACTTAAAGATAATGAAATTTTAATGAAAATGAGCCCATTTGACATCACAGATATACTATTCTTTATATTGTGCATACTGTGCTAATATGGAATTAGAGTATTCAAACTTTATGTAGTAGATTTGTGTAGTTTATGGTTTTAGCTCAGGTCTCACCAGTTTAAATTTATATGGTTCCAAAAAAAGAAGAAGAGGTTTTCTTCTCAGAGGATTTCAGAAAACTGCCACCCATACTAAAAATACACGCACTCTTAGTACCGTTAACGTTCTTCGGATAAAAGCATACACAATATAAAAAGAAGATGAGGCAAGGTGATAGAAGAAGGAATGTGAGAAATGCCTTGTGAGTTTTCAATTGAGAAGAGACAGATGAGGGTAGTGAGGTGTTATTCTTGGCTTGAGGTCAGAAATATAATACCCTTTTATTTTCATCTCAGCAGGCGAGGCTGAGAAGTCACAGGTATGGCTTCAGATTAACTGAGGCAGGCCCACTCTGCTTGCTCCACCTCATAGCAAAAAAGCTTTCCCGTCATCTCCACACACCAAAAAACTAAAAGCTTTAACAACAAAGTTGCCTTGGGATGTGGTGAATTTGTCAAAATGAAAAAAAGCCTGCATACACAGCTCTAGTGTGGACCGATACATTTATCAGTCTATATATATATATATATGTATACACAATTTGTACGCATGTTTATTCTATATTAGGTAGTGCCTAGGGAGTTGTGCACAGTTGCCTCTCATTCCCAACTTCACATTAATGCTGTGTATCTGAATGCACACAGTGAAATGTGCTTACATTGTGACGCAACTGGATTCTCATGAGATTCACAAGATCACAGGTTCATGCAACACTTGCAAGGCTTCAAGCCATGCCCTTGTGGCAGGTCCACACATGTGCAGACCAATCTGACATACTAGGTACATACACACGATCAGCCACAACGTTAAAACCACTGACAGGAGAAGTAAATAGCATTGACCATCTTGTGCAGTGTTCTGCTGGGAAACCTTTGGACTTTGTGTGGACGTTACTTAGACATGTAGCACCCACCTAGACCAGACCAGGCACAACCAGCCCACGGAAAATGACACTCCTTGATGGCAGCAGCCATCCCCAGTAGGATGCAGCCTGACACAGGCACACACACAAAAATGGTTTAGGAACAACTCAAAAAATATAAAAAAAAAAAAAAAAAATCACAAGGTGTTCCAAATTCCCTAGATCCCAAACTGATGAAGTATCTGTGCCATGCACTGGACCAAGGATGATCCACAGAGGCCCCTCCCCTCAACCCATAGGACCCAAAGGGTCCCCACTAACAACATTCTGTTGCCAGACACCACAGGACACCCTCAGAAGGCCCATATCCATTCTCTGATGAGTCACAACTGTTTTGGAGGCACAAGGGAGACCTACACAATATTAGGAAGGTGGTCATAATGTTATGCTTGATTCAGCGTAGCAAGCTAGGCTGAGTGATTCCTTGCTTTCAAAGCCACGCCAGCATATTTGAAAGAGGCTGCCCTATCGAAACAAAAACAAGATGGTAACAATAGTTCTTTGCTACAACAAATCTGATGTATAAGGTTAGAAATGTGCACCAAATCCAGCCGACACAGTTCCTCCAGCAAACCTTACAATAGTTTTATCTCATGTCGATGCTGTATTTTGTTTGGGATGCACAGACAAGGAGGATGCCTGTCTTCACACCTCAACTGTCATCCACGGAAACAGAAACAAATTCAAGTGAGTTTCATAAGGGACAGGACGTGCAGAGAACCACTTTCTTCTATTTGAACGGCGTAGCAACGCTGATATGGCACAAGTAACTTTTAAAAAAAATACACTTCTTCCAACAGACATGGGGAAATATGTTATACTGTCCCTGGATACAGTACACCGAATGTTCACAGTTTGCAAATGTACTAGACTCAAATGGGCAAGTACAGCGCCCCCAAGATGAAGGTATCGCTTGGTGCTTTTCGCGATCTTTACTGCTCTCATCACTGGATGTGAGATGATTTCGTGACCCAGCTCAATCGTTGCGTTCACAGAATCCAAGCTTGTCATTTGGCTCTGTGTTAAGTATCACCGTGTTGAACAATCGCTACAACAAGGGGGGGAAAAAAAGCAGGTGTCTCTCTTTAAGCTACACTTCAAAGCGCTCCAGTAGCCTTTTGAAGTCACCGTGTGCCAATACCTAGGTGCAACACACAGACAGCAATCTCATTTGTGTATAATTCCTCCTTTTCATATGGCCACCGCTGAGCAAATAGGAGGAGAAGAAAAGATAAAAACACAAAACAAAACGTGCTAAGTGGATTCTTTCGACGCCCGTAATCTCTGTGCGCGGCTGAAACGTCTCTGGAACTGTGCGGCGAGGTTGGACAGTAACAATGTCCTTTTCAGCGGGCGATGAAAGACTTTCAAGTCATTCCCCGTTCTCTGTAGGCCTTTGTGCCCCTTATCCACTTATTCAAATCAGTATAAACGGCAGTGTGTCATATTAGCAGGCCGAGCGAAAGAGCTGAAAAATGCTTTGATATGTATGAAAACAAAAGTGAAAAGACTAGCAGAGAGGGCAACGTGAACACACAGGCCCAATCCACTGATCCTCTCTAGGCTGCTTTGTGACATTCCTGCTTTGGGTAGAGGTTACAGACAACCAGTGTTCTGTGTGTGTGTGTGTGTGTGTGTGTGTGTGTGTGTGTGTGTGTGTGTGTGTGTGTGTGTGTGTGTGTTTCTGTCTAATCATGCATATGTGTAGTTAGGAGCAATAGATTTAAAAGTGGCATCATTTCATATGCCACATACACACACACAAAACCCTCCCTCCGGATACAGGGATAGGAATTCTGTGAGTATCAGTCAGCCAGACTGGGGCCCAGATTGACACAGTCAATTTGGAGTGACAGACGATGTGAGGAAAGGGAGAGGGAGGCTCCAGGAAGCAGCATCAGGAGGCTGCGAATGTCAGCACCATATCCATCATCCCCGCATATTAGTGAATGCAAGAACTATGAAGAATAATCGTTAATTAGCCGGGGCATGAACTCGCCTTGAAAAAAAAGACCCTCTGAACATTCCAAGGTCTTCCCACCCTCGCCTGTGCTTTCATTCTTTCCCCCCACTTCCCCAGTGGCCCTATCTCCCCTTTAACAGAAGTGAGGATAACCGTGACCCTTCTTCACCCAGCCGTCCCCGTTTTATCATTTGAAAAGACAAAAGGAGAGGGGAGAGGGAACGGAGAGAGGAGAGGGAAGGGGGGAAAGGCCATTCAGAGTTCTGAGAATGTTGCTAAACAGGATTAGAATTAGTTGGGATAGGGGTAAACAGTAGCACGCTGCATGGGGGGCCAGTGGGATGGGAGTTTGCTCGAAAGGGCTGGGTGGGGAAGACAATGGTTAGATTAGCCATCTGTGGGGCTTCTGGTGCCCGGCGTCATTAACCGGCTTAGGGCCCCACAGTAACACCAGACACCCCTGCCTTCCCCCCCATGCATTAAGTATCAAGCCTTGTGAGACTGTTTGCGGGGATGGTTCAGTGAGTAGGGGAGATAGTTGTGACAAGGCAATGTCTGACGAAGCTGATAATTGCATATACAAACAGGCACACGCACATGCACACATGCATAAGCGCACCAATGTGTGTTTGCGCACATCTGCTCGCACACTTAAGCCCTCGCCAGTGTACAGACACACACACACACACAGAAACTGAGAACACCCGCCCCCTACTGCACCCCGAGACTCAGCTCAGGGGAACAGAGTCTGACATTTGCTTTGTCTCCATTTTTCGTCTCCTGAGTAGATTGGTGTCATTTTGCATATCACTGCGCATCAACTGGAGGAGATGCATGACTTACGCTGGGACCCCATTCAGCGTAAGTTACCAAAGAACAGAGAAGAGGGATAGTGGAGCAGAGAATCTAGTCTGTTCACACAGGATATTTATGTTGTTTTAACGTCCAAATGGAAAAATTAGATGAGCTAGGATATGATTGCGTAGAAAATAAAGACATCGGTTAAACACATAAAACATAAAACACAAAACCATAAACAACAACAAACCAAGATAGCGAACTGAGAAACTGCATTATATGGAAACTGGTCATAATCTCCACAGCGACTATAAATCATTCATGGCTTCACAGGTAACAGCTCTCCACGTTCACTCATTAGGACGTGCCCCCTGTCAAGTGTTTACATTACGGCCCTGACATAAATGTATGGTTCGCTGTATGGGGTGGGAAATGCATGCGGCGCGCTGTGACGGCCGTGCAATTACGCCGGTAACCAACTGTAATTTGTAAAGTCTAATTGCGGTTTGTGTCGTTTGTCACCAGCATCTCTCCGGCGTTGTTGCTTTCCTACTGACTGAAATGATTCCATTGTTTATTTTCACTTATGAACCTGTTCGCAGCAGTTGCGAGTCATCCGTTTGGTTTCCACAATGGCCGTTGCGGTGACACTTAATTTGTTGCTACATGAAATGTGACACGGTTGTCACGGAAATGAGACGCGAGACAGCTGATGCGTTGCCATGGCAAATGTCATTTTACTGAAACTAGTGTACTTACAAGGCTAATCATTAAAATATTATTATGTTATGGAAGTCATGTTTGCTGCACATGGAGGCGTCCCATGTGCAGCAAACATGGACGTTATTTCCATCTATTTGATTTACCATACAGAAAAATGCTTCCAACATTTCAATTGTGTTAAACACAATTATTCACCATCTTTCTCTTTTTTTTTTACATCTTGCCATCTGGCTCTTAACTAGAGGTTACCTAATAAGGTCAAAGCTGGGCCAGCATGTCTCTGCATTCTCCTTTTTGCACTGGCAACGAGACACCCATAGGTGTGCGTCTCCTACTTTGTGTGTGCCACTGACAGCTCACCTTGTAATCCTTCATGACTTCTCAATTCTCAGTACTAGTTAAAAGGTGGCCTACATAGCAGGCAGAGAATAGATGCTGTTTGGTCTAATTGTCAGCGTACGGTCCCAGAAGCAGAGGGGAAAACGAGGAGTGCTGGCACACAGGAACTTGTAGATTATGTAAAACAGGAGTAATGTAATGTGTCGCACTGTGATGGATGAGAACAGAGGAGTGGAAATACACTCCGATTTGGCAACAAAGTGCAATGTGACAAAGCAAAACATAACTAATGTACAGCACTGGTGCAGAATTGTCTGTTGGGTGGTAAGGATATAAATCCTCAAGAAGATCACACCCATGATCACGGTGTAAGTATTATGCAACTTTGTTAATTAGCAGGAACATTAAACTTCCACAAAAACCTTGTTTATTCCTTTTGTCATTTTATGCAATATGCCCCTTTGTGCATGTGAAGCAGTGCACATTAGACCATCCTTATGATTCAAACTGATATATTAAAGCAGCCCGTGCCAAGTACTCCATTACTTACCTGATTTGCTTCTGGAGAAATTAAACTGGAGGAAAACAGTTTGCTTTAGACTTATTATTCCCATTGTCTCCATTAGCCCTTCCAATGGAGCCACGCGAACTCAAGTGCCACTTTGCAAAGACGGCCATGTGCAAACGAGATCCCGATTAATGGATCACAGGACTGTTCATTAGCACTCCACCTGCCAGAGCAGCACTTGAAAAAAAAATGCAAATTGGTTGTTGTCTTTTCTCTCCTCCTCCAATCACCTTTCAAGTGCTATCTGAAGTGCAGCTGCGCTATTAGTAATGTTTGGGTGTGAGCAACTGGATTTCGGGGTTTGAGGTTCAGCTCAAGCCCACTTCCACATAAAAGGTGCTTGTTTCAGCATAAAGCCAGAGCTCTCTGCAGACTGTCTCTAGGCGTTATTACAACAGACACTCAAATAAGGTGAAAGCAGTCGTTTTAATTATTAAATGTCTGTCCTTGCAGACCGTATCTCATCCTAAGAGTTGGTGGCAAAGCCGTACAATGATCAGATTGAGAGGAATTTATTATTTATTGTTCCTAACACTGCCTTGAAATCCTTGTCCTGGGTGCATACAGTATTTATCATATTTATAAACCGTAGAAAATACATAACGTTCAAGGTGACATAAAGTCTAGAAAAATGTAGTTGAACTTCAAACTTCAAATGTAACAGTTATATTGAAAATAACACATGAAGGACTACAACTTTTGAGGATCTGTGATATTGTTCCAGATGATGAAGTTAGGTGTGTGAAAATGATGTCTCATGCTCCCTGAACCACTGTTTCACAATTTGAGCCTGATGAATCCTGTCATTGGCATCTTGCCATCAGAGATTAAAAAACTCCATTGACGGAATAACCTGGTCATTCAGTATATTCAGGTAGTCAGCTGACCTCATTCTTTGGACACATAATGTTGCTGAACCTAGACCTGAGCAACTGCAGCAACCCCAGATCATAGCACTGCCCCCACAGGCTTGTACAGTAGGGACTAAGCACGATGGGTGCATCACTTCATCTGCCTCTCTTCTTACTCTGATGCCCCCATCACTCTGGAACAGGGTAAATCTGGACTCATCAGACCACATGACCTTCTTCCATTGCTACAGAGTCCAATCTTTATGCTCCCTAGCCAATTGAAGCCTTTTTTTTCTGGTTATCCTCACTGATTAGTGGTTTTCTTAAGGTTACACAGCTATTCAGTCCCAATCCCTTGAGTTCCCTTCACACTGTGCATGTGGAAATGCTCTTACTTTCACTATTAAACATAGCCCTGAGTTCTAATGTTGTTTTTCTTTGTTTTGATTTCACCAAACGTTTAAGTGATTGCCAGTGGTGATCAATTGATGACCACATTTCTTCCTCAAAGACGGTGGCTCCCTACTGTCCTCCCAGTTTTTAATAATGCGTTGGACAGTTCTTAACCCAATTTTAGTAGTTTCTTCAATCTCCTTAGATGTTTTCTCTGCTTGGTGGATGCCAATGATTTGACCCTTCTCAAATAGACAAACATCTTTTCCACGACCATGGGATGTTGGAGTTAAATAACTTCTTGCCAGCTGAAAGATAATCGCCCATGCATTAATTATCCAATAGGCTCCTACCTATTTGCTTAGTTAAATCCAGGTGTTGACTTTTTTTTTTTTTTTTTTTATATATTTTATTACTACGACTGAATATTTGCTTTAACCTCAGTGCAGCTCAGGTATTAAAATGCACAAGGTGGTGAAGATTACAGCAGTGTTGAATTGGCTGAACGGCTAATCGGCCAAAGATATGTAGAACTTAATCAACGCAGATTAAAGCCATTCTTCAACATCAGGCCTCAATCTGAAATGCACACGCCGTCACAGTCTTAATGATTTTACAGATCTTGCCTTATCCGGAATTCTCTGCAGTGACTCCGTTGTGGCGCTTCTTCGGGTCCGTTTCCTATTCATCTGGGAGTGATGGAGAAGGCTCTGTGGGGGATTGTGGAGATTAGGTGTCTTCCTAGATTAGGGCTGACAGGGCGCCATGGCTCATCCCTTCTCTCCCCTGGGTGTTTACACAGTACTTGCCTTGCCCACAGGTGGCTAATATGCCATGAGCAGGGCCTACTTCACCCCCTATATGGCTTGTGTGTGTATGCCTGCGTGTGTGTGAGCATGAGAAAAAAAAACAAAAACAACAGAGTGATAGATAGGAAGGCATTGGTGTTGAGAGGCTGCTGGAGAGGCTGCTGGGCAATCAATCAAACAAACAGATAAAGAAGTGGGTATGCACAGGTGTGCTCATAATCCAATGTTACACAGTGCAATGTACATTTACAAATACACTTCCATACACACTTGCACAAAAGCAGTCGGTGCTCCCTCACTGCTTGTATGCAGCGTGACTAAAGCCTTCAGTGCACTGCTCTTTTCTGAATGGCTGCAGGTGCTGTGAAACTCAGTCCAACAGCTGCAGTGGAGAAGTCTGCAGATACGATTTGGTCAATTTCGCCGGTCCAACCGGTTTCCAGATGAAACAAGTTTAGGACAAGAAAAACCAGCATGGTGGTCCGATCATTAATAATATACTGTGCATTATATGTTTTCTAATGCACTTAAAGATATTAATTTCAGTTTCGGGCAAATAAATCTGCATTGCAACGTTTTGTTTTTATGAGAGCACAGAGATAATTTGGAGAGAAGGGAGTTTGTCTGTCTGGATTTTAAGACTTCAGCACTGCAGGAAGTGTGCTTGCACATCGAATGGGGTGGGGTGGGGTTCCTACTTTGCATCCAGAAAGAATGTTGGTTAATCCTACAGATGGTTCTCATCAATGCCTTTCAGTGTTCTTTTTTTTTTTTTTTTTTTTTAATTTAAA
>JASGAT010394097.1:0-20425 GCA_030220025.1 Chelon auratus | reverse complement strand
CAATGATTTGACCCTTCTCAAACAGACTAACATCTTTTCCACGACCACAGGATGTGTCTTTCAACATGGTTGTTTAAGAAAGGAGAAGCTACTCATTGCATCAGTTGGGGTTAAATAACTTGTTGCCAGCTGAAAGATAATCACCCATGCAGTAATTATCCAATAGGAGGCTTGTACGTATTTGCTTAGTTAAATCCAGGTGGCAGCTTTTTGGCCAGGCAGTGTATATATCTCTGAATAACACAGGTAGTGTTTTATTCAAAAGCTGAACATCACTCACATTGGTTCAAGTACTCATGGGACACAGATACCATGTGGTATACAGTATGTGGTCTGGTCCCAGGATGGCGGCACATTGACACACACATACAGTAACTCCTCATTCAAAAGGGCAGATCGGCACCCTAACCATGATCAAAGCCATGCAACCATGATATGCTGCTCCTGTCTGGATGTCATAAATTTGATTTTACAGCAGATGTGCACAAGGGTCGTGAATGTGCGTGTGTGATTGTACAGCACTTCCATGTGCTGTAGACTAAAAGAACATAACAAAAGTTATGTAACTCAGCAGAGACACTCCAAGGAGTCTTCACTGCTGTGATGCAAAACAGTTTATTGATTGAAGACTGGGGATGCACCATCCGAGTGGGCGAGCTGACTTGGCCTGCTGACGTCAAGGAAGCCATGGCTACAGTTCAGCTGTCTCCTCTTGTGTTCCCTCTCTTTCTCCCCCTGTCATCTGTCTGTCTCTGCTCTCATGAATAGCCTGTCTGGCAGAGAACATGCTGTGCCATGCTCTGCCTCGCTGGATCAGTCTGACATGAGTGTCTTTGGGCAGGGGAGAAAGGGGGGGCTAGAGGGAAAGAGGGAGAAGAGGGAGAATGAATACACACGGAAGAATTGATCCTTTTAGAGGCCTTATACAGCGGATCCCCTGTTTAGCAGTTCATGAAGGCAGGACGTTCAGTTAGCAGAGAGCCTCGTTAAAATACCACCGTGCAGCCCATGGAGGTGCCAAAGTGTAAGATAGGCAGTCATTTACAACACGCAACCTGGAAACACAGGCAGGAATGAAATGAGAAGCCTTATTAAGGAAAGCAGGCAGGGGCTGAGTAAAGTACGCGATAAAATCATGTCCAAAAATAAAAACATCACTCAAAGGAATTGTAAAGGAGGACATGCATGTATTTTCAAAATGCAAATGAAACCCTGATTTTGAAGACATTTATTTGACATGTTTGATATTTCACTGGGAGGCAAAAATAGTCACAGGCAAGATAAAAGAAAAATGGCTAAGGAGACAGAGGGAGGAACCAACGCCCCCCTCCTCCCTCTCTTTATTTATACCCCTAAAGACAGCAGGCTAAGA
This sequence comes from Chelon auratus, assembly GCA_030220025.1. Classification (NCBI taxonomy): domain Eukaryota; kingdom Metazoa; phylum Chordata; class Actinopteri; order Mugiliformes; family Mugilidae; genus Chelon; species Chelon auratus. The sequence continues at coordinate 19,053 of JASGAT010394097.1, read as the reverse complement.
TTTCTGGCACCAAAACACACGTCACGCTTCCTATTTCAGTCTGAGGTGCCACATAGCACCGAGAGGTTGGGTGACAGGGCTGAGGCATCGTGGGGCCAAGGGACTTCCGTGCCTCAAGCCATACATAACATTTCACACTCTGGTTACCTCTGCCAAGGTATGAACGTATGGCAGAGCGCACACGCGTGTGCATACTGGGAAAAAAAAAAAAGGTGCTTGCTTTATGCCAAAACTGTGAGATATGTACAGTGTGCTCCACGGACCCTATCTTCTTTGCATTTACGTGTGCGATCTTGAGAGTGTGTGAAAGCGTGTTTCCTCCGTCAGCACGGAGGAGGAGGTGTCAGGGAGGCCACAGGTTGTTGATGTTGTCTTATGAGGCGAGAAACGCAGAGCTGGGAAAGCGATCCGTGCCTGTGCCGCACACTGGATACCCTGATAACGATCGGTAACATAACTGCTCTGGTAATGTAGTGTTAATGAAGCGCACCGCATGGCCTTCATGACAAGTGGCTTGTTTGTGTTAAAGCCAGAAAATCAAAGCACCGCGTCATAAGAGGCTCAAAAATCACCACCTTTACAGGACATTCTGTAAATTGTTATGTTTTAACATCAGCTCGTGGCCAATTATCTCATCTGCTATGACTAAGACTACTTGAGCTGCCATTGGCATGTAGGGAGCAGCTGGTGTCAGATAGCCATGAGCTTGACATGCACTGAATCCTCAACATCCTGAAATTTGAGCCGTCATAAACAAGACAATGCAACACAGAGAGAGAGAGAGAGGCCGAGTCTTCATGTTAAAGCACGATCATATTTATTACCAAGAAAAAAATATTACATTCAAGCCATATAATAATCATTTGTCACAGCTGTTATCTGAACACCTTAAATATGTTATGACAGTATGGTACAGTAAAACACACTGTTGTTGACAGTTAGCAGGTTGCTGTTGGGAGCATTGTTGCAACTTAAGTTACTCCCACTGGTGGCCAGGCTGAATCTGATTCAACATGGCAACCGAGAGAACTGAACACATGAGCATGCACCCTCAGACCAGGGCTGCATGCTAAATCACACAGAAAACACTTGAATTTCAATACAAAAAGAGGAATATGGATAAAGAGGGAGGACTGCAACAAAGCAATATGGTGGCGTGTTGGCCAGGTTTGGGCACAGAAGAACTTCAGAAGTCACAGCAACACTGGAGAATGTCACGGATGTGTTTTATTTTGAACATGGCATCAAGATGAAATTGCATTTCTTTGGCGCACTCTTAAAGCAGAATCGTCCTTTTACTATTTACACAGAGAGAGGGTTGTCCCAGAGGAAGGGAGCAAGCTCCACTCATGGACAACCATCACATTATGACGGTCTCAGTCTGGAGAGCATAGGAAATGAGAGGTCGGTGCTTCATGGCAGGGCTCGGGGTCCTGGTCATGGGGCTGGGGGGACGGTAGATTGGGCCTGACGGGGCAGTGATTGTGGCAGTAGGGGTGCGGCTGGCCCATCTGGAAGGAGGTCGCTGGTTGGCCGGTCGTGCAGGACGAGAGAAGCTCTTCTTAGGTCTGGCTGGGGACAACTCAGCTGGGTTAACCTGGATGCAAACATAAGAAGACACGTGTCAGCCTCGTACTGGAGTTTCACTGCTTGCTTTTGTAGAGCATGTGCTAAATAAAGAAGCAGACAATAACCTACCTGCTGTGGCTCCTGTCTGTAAGCTGTGTATCCGGTTCTGGGACTGGCGCTGTACTCATGTTGGATTTCGAGCATGTCCAGGAGCTCAATAAGTCCTTCATCCCTCACTCTGCCGCAACCTGGCAACTCCTGTCCTGTGTACCCTCCGCTCTGAATCCTCTGAGCTCCAGAAGAAGACCCTGAGACCCTGTAGTCCATTTTGGGCTCCAAATGTTGGAGTGCAGGTTTCCTTGCTTCCCTGTCCGCCCCACTGTTAGCCCTGGGTCTAATCTTTGGGCTCCCTGCAACTTGTGATCTCCTCTGGGACTGCTGAGGACTGGGCTGGCTCCCTTTAGAGTTGCCGTAGCCTCCTCTTTGATCCTTGTAGTTCTGCCTACTTGAGTCTAGTACTAACCCCCGCTCTTGGAAGACCTCCGTCTCTGCTGTCAGCACGTCGCAGTCTGCTTGGCATTTCTGGGCAGGCACACGCATGGGCACCCTGCCTGCACCGGCAGCGGCTCCCACAGCTCTGCGCTGACATACAGGAGTGGAGCTCTTTGCCTCCTGGGCCGGTCCCTGATGGGTCACCACCCCTGATTCGGTGAGCATTTTGCCCTCGTTCTCCTGTAGCATGGCCCCAAACTTCCTAAGAACAGAGGGGCTACCACACTTCCTGTCTCCCAGGACTCCTGGACTGAACTTCCTGTCCAGAGCAGGAGATTCGGCTGTTGTGATTGGGTGCTGTGAGCGTGCTTGTACAGCAGGAGAATCCCTTTGTCCGAGAGGCGGCTTTGTGCCTGTGTTTTCTTTGTTGGGGGAGCTCTCTCTGCGGGGGGAGCTCTTCATATGAGACACCCGGTTCTTCCGGTTTTCAGTCTCCTCAAAACTGCCCAAAAACTTCTCTTGACCAAGACTGGATAAGATACAAATTAAAACCAGTCAGAAACTCAAAAAATAAGCTTTGATACTTAATAATTCTGGAAAATGCTGCATATACAGCAAAAAATATCTCACCTTTGATTTCCAGACCTTTTCCTGATTTCATCCTGGTAAGCAGACATGTCCGGGCTCACCTTGACTGTGTCACTGAAGCGCTGAAAGAAATATGAAATATATATTTAAAGAAGCATGCTCCTGGTATATTTAAAAAGCTTTAAATGGATGGCTGCGTCTTCAGGATCACTGGAGACATTCCCTTTACTGTCCATTACCAAAACTTAACCTCAACTGACCCTCGATCAACGCTCAATATAGCACAGCTCAAACTATTCTCATCTACTGTACTTTTATTTTGGCAAATCACATGGCCTTTCATGCGGACCAGGAAATGTTCTAACACCTTGGCTTTCTTCTTGACAGCTCACTCAAGACTTGGGAAAGAATGTGAAACTAACTCCGATCTGGTAAGTAAGCAAGCTTGAGGGAGGCTGTAATCAATACGTTCCTGACAGAACCCCAGCTTTAACTCATATCATGTCCACCTGTCTGCCTTCTTCAAATGTGCAAATGCCAGCAGAATGCGGCACAAGGAAGAAAAACTACAAGACAACACAAGAACTGCTTTCTTACTCACCACGTGGCGTGCTCCATTGCTCTTCCGGCTCATTTGTTTCCCCTTGCCCAGATAATCCTGCAGCAAGTCTCCGATCTCTGAAACGCCGTTAGAGTGGCAGTAGCTGTAGCCATTCTGATGACTCGCAGGGTAGCTGTACCCATTGGGGCTATAGTTACACCCGTTACCATGGTGATGTGGCACAGTTATAGCTCCGGGATGGTTCTCGCTGTGATGGCCGGGCGCAAAAAGACCATTGCCATGGTGCCCCAAGCCACACTCCAACTGGCCGCCATTTTTCTGGTTGTCAGTAGTGATATCGTTCGCTCCTCTGCGGGCCTGAACTTCATTGTACAGCTGGAATACGAAAGGAGAAGACAACATTAAGCACTTCCTGCTGACTTTAATCAGTTTAATCCTTCAGGTATCTGTTGTGTTTACACATCAAACAAGTCTTATCCCAAAATCACAGCGCAGGCTTTATTTACGATCAACACATGTTAACTTGCTTTGCAAAGCATCTGTTTCCCTTTGCAACCTTTAATACTTCCTTTAGTATCCACTTTCAGACCCTGTGTATGTGTGTGAGGGAGGGAGAAACTGTGTGTGTGTGTGTGTGCATGTCTGTCAGCACATTACAGTTTAATTAGCTTGTTAACATTTGTCTGTATGGTTGCTCCAACAAGGCCACGAGGTTGAGCCAGCCCATGTGCTGCCAGCAATTAATTATGGAGCATGAACACAGACTCTGAGGACCACCAACAAAACTATGAACATAATCAGAATCAGCCACAAACACAAGATTCTGAATTTTTCTTCTATATTAATAGATCAGTAGGTGTAGTATTATATCAGGGCAAAGTTTCAGCTTTAGATGATTATTTCTGGAAATTAAGCTAACTGCCTAGTGCCAACACAGTTAAGTGCTTTGATTAAAAAAAAAAAAGTACCTCTTCGATTTTCCTCTGGATGTCCTGCAGTTGGTCCTCCCACTCCTGCATCTCCGAGTCGAAGTTGTCCATCAGCTCTGGCCTCTCTTGTCCCCAGCCCCGACCGTTTCGCTCCAGCCCCAGCTCCAGATCGATGGCTGCCATGACACACGGCGCTCGATACCCAGAGGTCTTTTTTAAAAGGCGGTCTCTCCTTTCTCCTGTTTCACTTTTCTGTCAGGGGTCACCGCAGGGTTGCCAGCGGGGGGACGGAAAGGCCGATGGCACGGAAACACTGAAAGAATCAAGTACATGGAAAACAAGGCTCGTTAATGGTTGCTATTCTAAGCACAGAAAATCAAACTTTTACCTTTTTTGGTTGTTGTTTAATTAGGCCCAAAATCTGTCGAGAACTCGAGCAGAATTAAACAGCACCACTGACGCAATGAGGCCTGATAGTTAAATCATAGCAGGCTAAACCTTTATAACCCCATATTCTTGTCTAGCCTGCTTAAGTAACTTGTTCCACTGGCTGCTTCCTGCCCTCACACTGGTCAGATATTTATGACCCATCTACTTTGACATTCTTCTCCAAAATTCACAGGCATGTAAGCCTACCTATGCAGTGGCTTACATGCACGTGTGGACAAGAATACTGCATGACAGCACCGCGGCAAGTGTTTAGACTCTTGGTCACTTTGACCTCCAGCACGGCCCCTCGCAACACGGGAAGAAAGAAATCTCAAGCATGCAGTGGGGTGCTCATTTTCTTAGAATCTGACACAGTGGAGCACGCCAGTTCTGTAAACCAGAATGTCTCGGCTACTAATGCCAATTTCCACCGTAAGCCTAAAGACTCCCTTGTCTTTTCTTGCGTGCCTGCATGGAGCTTGAAAAGAACATCACTTAATTCTGTTTAAAAAAAAAAAAAGTCTTTTCTGTGACGTATCTGAAATACATTCAAGTCTGGCAGTTGGACAACATTCATAAAAAGCTGATGGGCAGTGTCCTAATAGGATGTGTTGCAGCCTCCCCTTGAATAAATTAAAACAGCGAGGCTTTGTTGTTGTTGTTGCCATCATTCAGCATTACAAATATCCTTGCCGAAAGTGCCCGAATGTACCAGCCACTTCCCTCCCACCTGTGATGTAAGAGTACAGATATTAATAATCTTGTAACTATGCATAGTAAACTGTGGACATGGGAGAGGGATGGAGGGAGTGAATGCATGTCAGAGACACAAGCAAAGAAATAAAAAAAGAAAGAAATGCACCCTGAACAAATAAAATACGAAAAGGGAAAAGTTTGAAAAATCACAGCAGATGACTCATGTTTTACCTCTCCAGTTGTCTTAATTTTATCAATATTTGTGTTTAAAATTTAAAATTAAATCATCCCAAATGGAATTAAACAAGACGAAAGCTGCATTTCTTCTTACCTGGATCTACAGTTAACTTTTCTCTGGCCTCCAGTTTAAATCCTCAGCCTGCTCTAGTCCCTGCGTGCTGCTCGCTCTGCTCTCTGTGTTGAATCCCCTCTCTCCGGCGCTTCCTCCTCGTTTTTCCTCTGCCCTGTTACGTAAAGCCCCGCGGGTTGGATTTAAAGGGCCCCCAGTCTCCTATAGTTGTCGAGGTTAAGTCCGCAGCTAAAGGGTAAACAACTTCTGTTCCAGCCGGGGTGCCCTGTCTTTATACTGCTCCCCAGTGTTTACGTGGGCGCGCCATCGGAGCCGGGCTCAAATATCATAATGTCAAATTTATTCCAGCATTTGAAGTCTCGATGGGACAACTGTCGTCACCAGCGTCCTGGCTATAATTATTGGGGCTCACGGAGAGAGGGAAAGTGTTTACATAGCTATTTCAGCTGCTGCGTTCTCTTGGCCAATAGGCTTCTCTGTTGCTACTCTGCTTTAGGAGGCTTGGGCAGATTTTGTCTTGTGACCATGCCCCACTGCAAATCATTTTTCCAAGGGATGCCAAATGGGTGTGGGTGACACAATGAGTAATAATGTGTCACAGTCAATAATATCTTTATTGACGAGAGTCACGGAAAAGACACTGCCAGGTACATACCTGGGATGTTTGTCAAGTTTTTGAGTCATTTAATTGGTGGTGAACTTCACATGATGTCAGCCTTTGAGATGTTAAGGGCATATACAGTACTAGAAAATGATAATCATGAGTTTTAAGATCGGCACATAACTTATCCCTCAAATTGTGCAAAGGAGCAAAATGTGAAATCTCACATACAGAGTTCGGGAGTAACCTGAACCTGTGACTTGTCCCGCTGCTGTGACGTCTGAGGACAGTTGCTACTGTTCATCTGCCACGCCATCAATTGCTAATGCCTGTCCCTAATCAGGGGCCCTGGTGGGAATTTTGCGGCCCCTGGACAAGAACTGACACTTGGCACTTGACATGATGACCAGAATTCCTTCCAGTTTGAAGTGGGATCATTGGAATCGTTCCTCCACCTGCTGTGTTCCCTAATAACGTTGACAAACCCAGCAGGAGCAAAGGAGAGGCATACAAACAAATTTTATCCTCACATTACAGTGAGATGACAACAGCATGGTGGTGAGGCAAGTGTTGTTCTGAAAAACAAAGAAGGGGTCACTGCTGCCACAGCTGGTTACAAGAGAAAATATATTCGGCAGCAAGGTTAAACCGGGACGTAAAGCAGCATGGGAGGTGACTGAGGTTACAAAAAGTGTTGCATCACTTTCTAAAGTCTGTGGACGTGTTTACACTGGGGCTTCATTTTTTTTATTTTTTAAATCACACCATGTTACAGCAATCTGTATATTATGTGTGACCACAGAATGTCACCTCAAAGATCTGTTTTGGGCTTTTCAGGACATTCAGCCACATCAGTTCAGTTCAGTTCTGCTCTCAAACCGGCTTGAAGAGCCAGTCCATGTGTATTATTATGAAATGAGTGTCTGTGGTGACATTTTGAAAACAAAATGCTGTATTATGTTACTGCTAATGCATCTATAAAAAGATATCCAAATGCAGGATGATAAATCATCATCAATCTAACAAAAGGTGATACGTTCATCGGTTACTGATAATGCTGATTTCCTATGGTTGCAGCTTCCCAATAAAAGCGTTTCACTGCATTTCATTATGGAGTACGCACAGGACATGCCAGTGATTTTTGTCACTTACTGTTAAAGGGGAATTACCGTTTTTTTTACAACCTGGACCTTATTTCTGGATTAAAATACGAGAGTTTACTCACCCATATAACTTTGGAGTCATTTGGAGTCGTTCGGAAGATATTTAGATCCAGTGGAGCGCTGCGTATATCCATATAGTGGGAGTAACTGGGGCACCGAAACGCAGCCTCTAAATAACGCATTATCTGCCGCGAAACTTGTTCATTTCACCAATATTTTGTTATGATACGCTAGTGCTATTCCCCGTTGAGTCTGGAGTTACTTGTTATCATCATCCGGGGACTTCTGACCTGGATGACGTCATCTCTGAGTGCCGCGCGCACCCGCGACGGTCGGCTTGTTTACCTGTAAGAGAGAAGAACAGCTGGCCAAAGAAAAACAAACCGCTGCACATCCGCGATTAGATAACAGGTAACTCCGGACTCAGCGGGGAATAGCACTAGCGTATCACAACAAAATATTGGTGAAATGAATGAGTTTGGCGGCAGATAATGTGTTATTTAGAGGCTACGTTTCGGTGCCCCAGTCACTCCCACTATATGGATATACACGGTGCTCCGCTGGATCTAAATATCTTCCGAACGACTCCAAATGACACCAAAGTTATATGGGTGAGTAAACGATCGTATTTTATGCCAGAAATAAGGTCCAGATTGTAAAAAATGGTAATTCCCCTTTAATGCTTATCAAAAATACAATAACTTCTGTTTTCTTATATTTATTTTTACAGCAGACCAGGTGGAATACTACAAGGTGTAATGAAGAAGGAGCAGCCACGGTGATCTGTTAGATGAGGAGCTGCAGACTACAGGATGTACACCTCCAACTTCCCAGCAAGGTAACCAACTATCATGTTGTGTGCAGCATAAAATCAAATCAGACAATGGGAAAGGCCATCTATTACTTGACTTATTAGGAAAAAAAATAATGTTTTGGTTTGCTGCCAACACTGTTCTGTGATTTTAAACCGCATTTTCTGTTGCTACCAGTAGGTGTCACCACATCTGCCAGGGCTGAAATATTTCAGACTGTCACTCTAACAGAATAGGAGATATATTTTGAGATATATGCTAATCTTTGTTCTTAGATAAATTTAGATTAGGTGATACCCCTCATATGTCGACTAAATATGAATCATTTAGCACACACGGGGCATTTGCTAAACGTAGCTAATTATAAACTGCTTTCTCTAGCTTCAGATTTAGCATACAGGCATAACAGTGGTATCGATCTTGTTGTCGACCCCTCAGCATCAAAGCGAATATCCGTGCTCCCGAAAGATGCTGAAATATCCCTTAGAGCCACTGTTATTGTTCCAAAGGTGAAAAATGAACATCTACAGTCAAAGCTACCAAACACACATCCTAAAATGTTCAAACACGGAACAAATATTGTGTGATGTGATGATGTGAAGGTTGTCTCTACTAATACTTGGCTTGACTGACAGTTTAAAACAACGATTCGTTTTCTTTAAATGTACTGTAGAAATCAACCTGAATTCTAATTCCACTAGAGCTGTTTTAACACAAATGCTGGGATGCAGTGATGATCTCATACACCAGTTATGTGAACAGCATGGTCCATTATGAAACAAAAGCGTTAGACTCCGCTTGTTTCTCGCTTTAATCCATATTAAATACAACTGCAGTATTCACTTCAGTCTTTATTACAGCACAGAAACACTGGAACTCACCTTCTTGAGTGACTGATGCAGACAGTGATGTTTTGTGATGATATGGTCTCCAGTGTCGAAGCTAGCCACACTCCCTTGAATGTGAGTGCAGCCTTGGCAAGTGCTGAGCTTTTTCTGTGCTTTTGGTTACCTTGGCAACAAATGATGACGGGTTGAGGAGAAAAAAAAATCAACAGAGCAAAAAACAAACAAGGGGTGATGTAAATTAAGGGAGGCATACATCACAGAACAAAGAAAAGGGTAAAGAGGAAGACTAGTTTAAAGATGGTGGCATAGGAGAGGGATGAGAATAGCACGAGAATGAGGATGAGCAAAATGATGGGCTGGAACATCTGGGCGAAAGATGGGTGCCATGACAAACCAGAACAGATGAAAAACATGAGGTTGGATTAAGTGAGGAACAGGGAAAAAGCAGAATCAGCATTAACGGTTTGGGACATTTTACATACCACCATGAAACACTGAATCATTCTCTCACCGACAGCGGCTCCTCTGTGTCTCTGTCCTCAAGCCTTGGCACTTCCAGTCGGTCTATGAAGGTCTGCAGTTCTTTTCTGAAGGCCTTCATTTGGGCGTTAATGCGATACAACAGCTCATGTTCCCTGATCCTGCTCCCGTCCTCCTCACTGCCTTCCTCGCCTCCTCTACCAAACATTAAGTCGCCGTTGGTAACGTAGACCCTCGCTTCGGAGATGATGGTGGCCGTGTCAGCGATGAGCCTGTCGATGGTGCGAACAAGCCTCTCCGCTTCTACGCGGATGTCAATCATCTGCTGCCTGTCGCGCAGGCTGCACCGGCCACCAGGCAGGAAGCGGGCCAAGGCGGAGGATGCGGCGCCCTCTGGCCCAGTGGGGCTGTACAGCCCCCGTGTGGGCGTCAGGCATCGGCTGCTGCCGTTATTGTTTCTCACCTCATCCGAGTCACTTTCCCCACCGACGGGGCCCTCGCGTTTGCGGTGAGGCGGGAGCAGGCGGGAGGAGGTGGAGTCCTCGTCGCTCTCGCGGCGGCCGCTCGTCGCTCCGCCGGCATCGCTCTCTGCGTCGCTGTCCCGTGGGCTGGGCCGCAGGGAGAGATGGGAGGCCAGGTCATAGCGCTGCATGTTGGAGAGGAGCACGCGGTTCTCATACTGCAGCTGCATCACCTGAAGGGAAAGAGAGAGGCGGTACTGAGACAGGATCGTTTTTGATCGTTTTCTAGAGACATTTAAGATCCTCAAATGATCAATCAAATTAAACTTTGTTTCTTTCACTTTTATTCTAGCCACATCATGAGGTTGATGTTCTTAATTCTCTGCATGACGCTTTTCTTGGTTGCTAGTTTCTTAAGACACTGTATTTATGCAAAGAAGTGTATTTTTTTGTTTTATGCTAATTTCGAAATATTAGCGTGATGACACACTTTAGGTAGTGAACATGCTAAATATGCTAACTTTTACACGTATTAATAGAAATAGGCCTTAATAAAAAAAAAAAACATCTTAGCGCAGTCAATGTTTGCATGTCACCATAGCATTATGATCCTTGCAAAATAATCTATCCACCTTTCATACCTTGCCACTTAGATCATTGATCTGTAGCCTTGCAGCTTTCAGCTCCTCCTGCAGGGCTTCTACCTTGGCTCCATCAATCCCTGCACCTCCTGTAACTCCTCCTCCGTGCCTGGCACTTCCCTCGTGGGTGCCGGCCTTGAAGCGCAGCTTGTTGAGCTCGCCGGTCACCCTCTTGTTCTGTTCCTCAGCGTCAGCGAGGTTTCTCCTCAGAAGCTCTGCCTCGTCCTCCACCAACTGCAGCTGCTGTCTGAGCTCCGTCAGATCATCCCCCAGACCTCGCCCTACGCCCGCCCCGCCCACTGCTCCACCGCCAGAGCTCCCGGTACCCTCTCCCTCACCGCGGAGGTCGTCGAGCTCGGCCCTCAGGCCACGGTTCTCGACCTGCGTGGAGAGAGGAGTCGTCGGTTCAAAAATCACATCGACATCCACGCAAAAATACCACACTGGTTAGTTCTTACCTCCAACTCGACTATCTTCCTCCCCAGGATGTTGGCCTCCTCCTCCACCAGGCGAAGTCGCAGCTTGAGTTCTGACTCACGAGTGGTGGGCGGACCCCCAGCCTCCCCTTTAGGATGGGTGCTGTCCAGTTCTCCATAGAAGGAGCGGTACTTCTGCAGCTCTTGCTCTAGACGGTCCTTCTCCTTGTCAATCTTGGCTGTCTTCTTCCTCATTAGCACAGCTTCCTCTTTGATGAAAGCTAGCTGGCACTTCAGGTCCTCGTTGTCCTCCTGGAACATAAATAGTGCACACACTCCAGAGTTCAACGAGAGCACCCATGTGCTCTCAAGCGGAAACTGACGACGGGAGGACTTAAGATTATAGCGAAGAGAAGATTTTGTACCATAGGCTGCCTGAGCCATCAAGAGGATTTCTGACATTCACTAAGTCTACCGTAATTGATGGAGCTCTGCAAACCCCCAGCATTTTAATACACTTTGCAGCCCAAAGTAAAACCTAAACATCATGACATGGCATGGAAACATTATATCAGAACTATTTTATTAATATTTATTCACAGTAAAACCTCTCATAAATATGCAACAAGGTGACAAAAGAACTATAGCTGGGATGAACACACAAGAAGACAGCAGATATTACTCAGAGAGCTACTTCCCAACACCCCAGATCCCTCTGGACAATGTATTTCTTTATGCAAAACAAAACAAAAATAATACAAATGTAATAATAAGATATGAAATCACGTGTTTATTTTGGCAGCATCTTACCTCTGTGGGAGTCTGTGCAGCTTTCTTGTCAGTCTTCTGGATGTCCTTGCTTCCTCTTCTCTTTTGAGACTAGCAGAGGACAGTGAATTGGATTTTTCTTTACACATGATCGTGTATGTGTGGACATGGTAAGGTCATTAGTGGTGGATGTGGGTGCATGTGACCCAGTGTTGGCTTACCTCTTTGGTTTTGTCTAGTTCGTTCTGCAGGGCTTGTTTGGTCACCTCCACCTCTATGAGTTTCTGCCTCAGCTTCTCGTTCTCCTCCTCCGTCTTGGTGCGTTTCTCCTCCACTTTCTCCAGCTCGTGGTGCAGCCTCACGGACACATCCTTTGCTACCTGTGATAGTTGTAGAGTAGTTTAAGTGAAAATGGAGGTGGCATCCATTTATTTCTTGTCGGCTCTGGTAATCTTTGCATCACGCCTTTACTTTTAAAGCTCGTGTCGCGCGCTCCAGTCTTTTCAAATAACCAAATAGCTTATTAAATTAAAGCAATTAAATGCAGAAGAGTAACCATAAAAACACAACACTACAATAGACACACACAGCAGCTTCTCTGCCAGCACCCCCCGTCTACCTTCAGGTCCTGCTCCAGACTCCTGAGCAGCTCTTCATCGATTTCTCCCGTCTGGGCGTAGCGCAGCCTCTTCCTCTCAGCCTTCCGCAGACGATACTGCAGGATCCGGCAGTTTTTATTGGCTCTCTCTAACTCACGCCTCATCTCCTGCAGCTGGCATGTGTCCTCCTCGTAGAAAGTGTCTCGCATCTCGTCCATCTCGGTCCTCATTTCTTCTATCTCACACTAGATGAATCAGAGCAAGCGTTACCGGATGTGTCACAGTTCCAGAGCCACAAGGAACAGTGTTTTTTGTTTTTGTTTTTGTTTTTTTGTGTGGAGTATTCCAGAGACATGTAGTCATATCTGTACAAGTATACTGGTATATCTGGATGTCAGCTACGTGATGTTTTTATTTTGCCGGAATACATTCCACAGACATTTCCTGCAGCTGCCAACATGGTACATGCATGCAGTGCAATCTGTTGCCTCTGCTTCCCATTGAACACAAGATATTATTGATCTTATAGGATCAATACAAGAATAATCAATAACCAATTAGTCTTCTCTGGCCTGTGCTTTTTTCAGTTTAGGTTTTAGGTTTTTGTTCTGTGAATAAACTGATGATCACTCCCAGGGCAGTACTGACACTGCAAAGACAAGATGCATTCTAAAATAAAGATGATTTGGCATTTCCTGTGATGCTCATATAATAAGCTGATGTCGACTTCTTTTGTATCTGGCCTACATTTCCGCTCATGATTGTCTACAGCGTTCTCAATGATTCCTAACTGATGGCAGGGGACGAATTAACGTTCAAATAAAGCTGTCAAACCTTAAGGTCTTCATTTTCCTCCAGCAGCCTCTCTATCTCGTCTTCCAGGGCCTGGTCCTGCTGTGTCACGGACCCCGCCTCTGTCGCTTCGGCCGCCGGCTCCGTCTCTCCCTGCGCGGCCTCCTCTGAGCCCATGTTTTCGGTTTTGCTTTGCATCTTCGCACCGCTCCTCCTCAGTCTCTTCTGCAGATGGAAGTGGATCAGTTCAGCCTGTAAGCATCCTCCTCTCCACAAGCCCAACCCGAGGCCCGGTCCGCAGCCCGCAGACGCGCCGCTCCTCTGCCCGTGTCCGCCTCCCTCCGCGGCTTTCTTCTCCTTCTCTCTCAGGGGCGACTCTCTGCCGGGGAGCAAACGCAGCTTGGACTCGCCTTTAAAGCAGGGTAAGCGCAGAGCGGAGCGACGGGCCGGTGCTGATGAATCCGTGGGGTCTTCCCCGACAGCATCCGCCCTGTTTGATGAGACGAGATCAGCCTCAGCACCATCCGGGTGAACAGCTGCTCCTCCGCGGCTCTCGGGCTCCCTCTCCCTTCCGTCGGCGGACCTCAGCGCCTCCCTCGCCCAAGCGTTTCTGCTTCTTCCCGCACAGAGTGCAGATCTGGGCCTGGCTGGGTGTCTGACAGCTCGATTAGTTGGCTCTTCCTGGTCTGTAGCCGGCGAGGGAGCCCGATGCAGCCTCCTCCTCTTATTGTCTGCTGATGTTGTTGACGGTGGTGAAGGATCTGCAGCGCCGCTGGCGGCAGGCTTCATTTTCCGCTCCACTGAAGTCCAAACACTTCTTGGTGGTTATTTATCATTATTATAAATAAAGCAGCCACAGAAGACTCACAACTACATAATCACAAAGCGTAGGCCTACTTGGAACATTGAAACAACTATACTACAAAGTTTTAACTCTCAGGGAGAGTCCTTGACCGATGAAGCCACTAGATGGCGCTGTTCTCCTGCAGCCGCTGCTGGAAGCGCTCCTCTTCACCTGAGCTTTACAGCTTTGACCAGAATCAATAAAGATGAACTCCAGCCGACTGGTCCAACAATTACGAACACATTGAAATTAATGCATTACAAAAAAACAACAACAACAAACAAATGCATTTTCACACGCGTTTGGCCTTCCTGATATCTCTCATCTTCTGGGTGAATCCTCACCGCAGAGCACTCTGAGGAGACGCTGACACAGGGCACCACCAGGCACTGCAGGGGCACGACGTGACGGCGTGCGTCAAAACAGGAAGCGAACAAGCGCCCACACACACCAGAGCCCACAGGAATGTCCACTATGCTCTTTAGCTCTTCATCTCCATTTCTAATTAGTTTGATTGTCATGACCTAAACGAAGCCACTGGCAAAGCAGGACTTAGGCCACAATGTTTACAGTTTAACTCCTGTAGGGGGTCAAGAGTAACATTTTCTCTGCAGACATGGAGTTCACTCATCTTTTGACATATATATATATACGGATATATATTTGTGCACTAATTAACAATACAATTAATACTGTATATTTCCACTTGCAAGGGCAAGACCATTCAATTTAATTCAAGAAGTCTGAGTGTAACAAGGGCCGTCTTTGTGGGGGGAAAACTAAATAAAAAAATCACTTGCACTCACAGAATCTCAAATAAAAGCACAACTGTTGTAGTAGCCAGTGATGTTAGGAAGTGTATGCACTCAAAGCGAAAGTGTATTTTATCTATTTTGGCAGAAGATGCACATTTTCTTATTGGTCTTAATTATACCAATTCATTTCAAAGTATGTTTTAGTCAAATACTTTGATCAGAACCGTATTTAATCAATTTTTAACTAAAATGAAGATAGACATGTTTACAGTAGCATTAAAACGTGATATGATAAACTCATAAAGAGGCATTAAAATATTTGGCAGCAGAAGAAAAAATGCTCCAACACCCAAAAGTAGCTTTCATTACTCAAAATCGCTTTCTACAACTAGTCCAAGATGAAGTGTTACTTCTCTTATTGCACAGGAGGTGAGAGAATCCTTCTCAGGATGTGTACAATAAACCTTTTCATGCTTTCTTGTTCTCTGATTTGAGGAACTGAGTGTGTTACTATTGCCTCTAGTCTCCCTATACAGAACAAGTACTCAAGAAAAGGCTTAATGTTATGGATTGGTTCTGGTTGCATCATTGCTTGATGAAAGGTAGAGCTATTTTAACTGATCATATACTGCTGGCTGTTTTTCACAAGCATTATACGCATTTTGTATGTAAAACCTTATTTTGAAAAATAACTTGATATTAAAGGTGGCACAGTGGAGAGGTGGTTAGCACTGACGCCTCACAACGGAGCTCTCTCCAGGTACTCCAGCTTCCTCCCACCGTCCAAAGACATGCTGGTTAGGTTCATTGGTGATTCTAAATTGGCCGTAGGTGTGAATGTGAGTGTGAATGGTTGTCTGTCTCTCTGTGTTAGCCCTGTGATAGACTGGAGACCTGTCCAGCGTGTGCCCCGCCTCTCGCCCAAAGACAGCTGGGATAGGCTCCAGCAGACCCCGCGACTCTTAACAGGAATAAGCGGTTACAGACGATGAATGAACATACTGAAGTATAACAGCCCCTCCTCTTGTCTGAATCTGGCACAGTTGTGGCCCAGCAGATGGTGCTCTTCATGCACAAAACAAAACAGCGCTTGTAATCTGTCCCACAGCCAGCAAAACGCTGACTGTTTCCACTCTGTTAGGCTACAATGAGCTCCTTAGTCATATAATTGCTAATGAGATGAGTGACGGGTCAGGTTCTCAAGGATTTAACCCCTAGATACTGACCCATCACCCTCCCGTCTTGGGTGTGTCAACTGTCGGTCAACTATTTAAACTAGGATGCACGGAGAAGGCTGTGCAACGTTGTTAAAGACTAAGGAAAAATGACATGTTTAGGAAGTGGTTGTTTATTTTTTAAAAAAATCTTCTGTGGGCATTGCACAGTCCAAAGTGCACTGTAGTCACAAATCTGAGCCCAGGGTCCATTTTATTTTATATGCATAGATGCTTTTGCACATTCCTGCAGCAGCAGCGGGGATGCAGGTTATAGTGACCTGTGTTAAATGCCTTTGATAGAAAAGCCTGGGCCCTTCTGCAATCCTCTTAGTCTCTGGCTTAGATCCCACTGTGTCCTGAAGAGGACAAATACACCTCTCACTCATCTAACTCAGTCCATCATTCACATCTACACCCTTCCACCTACATCCTGGTGCCTTGTGTAGAAAGAGACAGGTGGCAGTGCACTAGGGACAAAAAGGAGAAGTGTGAAGTGGTGCATGTACAGTAGGACGGAGGGAGGAGGACGCGGGATAAAGTGTGTGAGTTCAATAACCGAGGAGGACATGAGAAAGTTAAAAGCTTTCAAAAACACAAGAACGAAAATACCCAGACTTCAGACTTGCAGTGCCACAAATAACAGCATTAAGAAGAGCATGGAAACTATAGAGGATTAATAATTTAATAGATGCTATTAGTGAATTCACGGTGTGGTGAACGAGCAGTGGGCTGTAATGTGTTTGTTACAGGCTGCTGAAGAACTAGATGGCAAGTGTTTGAGGGAAAAAGGAGAGGAAGTGGTCGAGTCGTGTAAAGGATATTAAATTCACAGCATGCACTGCATGCATGTGGACTCGTGCAACTTGTTTCTTTCTTTACTCTTCCTTTTATCACATGGGAGAACATGAAGGACATACACTGACACGACAACAAAGCCAAATGTTAACTAATCCATACAGTTTGAGAGCTACAGTGCAACCTGATGGCAGATTAGCCGAGGCTTCTCTTCCAGTGACCTGCTTTCCTGAGTAACTCATGGAGTGACGTGGAAATAAGCTCTTTTGGAGTTAAAGCCAATTTACCCCCCAAGATTAGGACAGATCTGTCTGGACAAGCCAAAGACACAGCCTACTGCTTTCTCACACACACCTATTAGAGCTCTTTCTATCCCTGAGATACTAGGGTGTAAGAGAGGGGTGAAGGGAGTAGTGGACGGAGAATATGGGAGGATGGGAAGACTTCAGTCTGAGATTAAGTAATAGATTTTTGCAAAGACATGGCTTGTGCACACATGCTCGCACCAAAGCTAACACAAAGACACACAAACATAATCTATGGGGTGCTGACATTGTCTTTATTTCAGTTGTATGCGCAGCTAGGAAGCTGTGTCAGGTTTGTTTTAATAAGACAATAAGATGACCATCTTTTTTTTTTTTTTAAAAAAAAAAGCTCCTTTCAGGACGACCTTCCCATCAGTCCTACATGGCAGTGAGACAATACTGAGCTGAACTTTAATTCTTATGCTTATGCTTGCACATTAGCTACACTGCATAGCAAAAAGAAATAAATCATGTGGACCCACAAAAATACGTATTATAACAAAGATGATCACAAATTTGCATAAACTNAAAAAAAAAAAAAAAAAAAGACACTACAGCTTTATCCCCAAAGTGAGATGTTTAATTAACAACGAACATAAAGAAAACAGCAGGTTCTGTAAATGCAGCAGTAATATTCGTTTGAGACAGCAAAGACATGTAAGTCCATGACGTGTAGTACGATAGTGGAGGTGACTGCAACCTCGTTAAATACAGCAGATGGCAGATGTGACATTACTGTCATGATTTGTTTGCTATCCATGAGCAACTCAACTAAGAGTTTGTAAAAACAGAAATGTCCCCCCAAAAAATAGTTAAAATCATTAAAACTCTTTTAGAGCACTAAAACATAAGTTAGCATATTAAAGACTAGTTAAGCTTTGAGTTAAAACTATAGTGGAATCCAGAGTACAAAAGTCGGAGGTGAATTTTGGTTGATAAGTTAGTGGATGCTGAGCAGATTGCAGGTCCTTTAATAGTTTGGTCCTATTGCTGCCCAAAACACGGCTGGACAGAAGAGCATGGATCCTACATGGTCAGCATTTTGCTTTTCTTGATTAAAAAAAACTGCTACAGAGACACACAACGCCCCTCTCTTCCTCTCAAAACCAGAACACATCACAGGCACACTCACAAATACACACTGCTACCCATTCAGCTTCTCAAGTTGGTCCCAAATCACACCCATCTACTCTATTTGCAGTGATGGTCGTCTGGCTTGAACTCTTGGTTTATCCCTCCCCTCCTTCTCTGGCCCTTAAAACAGTTGTCCTCTTTCTGTTTATCACCAAGCAAGCCCCTTTTCCTTCTTTACTCCCTTTTCGCTCTTCCTTTCTTTTGCCTCTTTCCGTTATCTTCCACTTCCTCCGCTTTGCTATGACCGTTTGTTACCGTGGCGGTGCCGTTGGCGACATTCTTGCCTTTGTGCGAAGAGGAAGGTTTGCCTCGGTATGCGTGGTAGTAGAAGTTGGCGAAGAGGATGATGAAGGTCACGGCATAGCCAATCAGGGCCCACTGCATCCAGAAGGGGAACTGGCAGCCAGTGTAGAGGGAGTAGCCGGCGTGGCAGATTGTTAGGTGGAACTGGATCTGTTAAAAACACAGAATGATGAAGCAACAGCCTGAATTATCACAAGAATGTTTGACATGAAACAAGGAAGAGTGCTACAAAGCAGTTCTTCTCATAACACTATTAAAAATATATGTAGAAATTTATAGTGAAAAAGACAGAAACAACAGCAACACTATGGTGCGACTATATCTAATTTGTCTTTCTATCGCTTCTAACTCATCAGGGACATCAGTGTTGTCTGTGAAGGTTCTCAGTCATCCAGGTCATGGTATCTCCAACAAAGGTTAAAAAAAAGGGCAAAAAAAAGGGCAACTGGACTTGTAGAGTTTTAGAGAAGACGTTTCACCACTCATCCGAGTAGCTTCTTCAGTTCTAGGGGACTGGTGGGAAGTCTGAGGTTTAAATAGGAAC